>JAODAL010011078.1:0-101769 GCA_025379985.1 Phyllomedusa bahiana | reverse complement strand
GGGGTTTTTTAAAGTTTGGAAGTGCCGAGAACCGCCACCAGATCTATCTTGGGATTTAACTATGATGATGTTGAAGTCCTCACACATTATAAGATTACCGTTAAGGATTTTTTTAGTTTTAGCAAGAAGTTTGGAGATGAAGGAAATCTGATGTGTGTTAGGGGCATAGAGTGCAATAATTGTATAGACCACATTAATGAGAGCGCATTGCAAAATAACATATCAACCCTTAAGATCTATAACTGATTGATTGAGAGAGAAGACAACAGAGTCCTTAACAAAGATGGATACTCTGGCTTGTTTGATGTCTAGCGCCGAGTGGAAGGCTAAAAAATTTTTTTGATTTGCCAAATAAATCCTTTTTCTTAGATTGTTCCTGTAAGCATGCCACTCAGCCGACACCTAAAAAATCTTTTTCCTTAACATAACTTCCTTATTAAAATTAAGACCATTCACATTAAGAGATAAAAACTGAATAGCCATAGTGAGGGGAAGAAGTGACTCTAAAGAGCAGACATGCTGCCGTTGGTATATGTTGAGTAAGATCTACAAATGTATTAGTGTTGCATAATACATGGCAAGAAAACATATTTGCAAACTTAACCCTTTTAGTATGTTGACGATTACGTTGGGCCCATCCTTTGGTCGATGTCGATAGTCGACCAACATCGACAAGATTTTGATGGTCGATGGTAGATTATATCGATGACCCATTAAAGTCTTTGGGAGAGCAAACAGCACCTTCATTCTTACACCCAAAAACGGGGCTGGAGAAGGGGGAATTAACTCCACAACGTCAAAGGGATACGTGCTAACTTAGGCAACAATTAGGTTTAAAAGCCACAAAAAAAAATCACAGACCTTCAATCCCTGTCTTGCACCACAGCATGAGCCTTAAACCTGCATGACCCAAAATTAAAAAGTGCAAAGGCAGTTTGATTTTAACCATTATTTTACTTGAACTGGACATTGAATACCCGTTCTGGCCCCCAGCATGGCCCAAACCGCATGACCCCCAGATTTTAAAAAGTGCCGGAAAAGGGGGTCTTTGAACCACCATTTTAGTTCACTGGGGCATTGACATACCTGTCCCGGGCCACAGCAGAGCCCCAAACCTGCATGACCCCAGATAAAAAGTGACGGGAAAAAGGGGTCTTTCAACCACCATTTTAGTTTTTACTGGCATTGACTTACCTTTTCGTACCACATTGACCATTAAAACCCCTTTTGACCCTCAAAATTTAAAAAATGCCGGGAAAAGGAGTCTTTAACCACCATTTTTTGTTGAATGGAATTGACTATACCTTCCTGGGCCCCCCCAGATGAGCCCCAAACCTGCATGACCCCAGATTAAAAAGTGCCGGAAAAAGGAGTCTTTCAACCACCATTTTAGTTTCACTGGACGTTGACTATACCTGTCCTGGCAACAGCATGAGCCCCAAACCTGCATGACCCCAGATTAAAAAGTGCCGGAAAAAGGAGTCTTTCAACCACCATTTTAGTTGAACTGGACATTGACTATACCTGTTCTGTACCACAGTATGACCATTAAACCTGTCTGACCCACAAATTAAAAAGTGCCGGGAAAAGGAGTCTTTGAACCACCATTTTAGTTGAACTGGACATTGACTATACCTGTCCTGGACCGCAGTATGACCATTAAACCTGTCTGACCCTCAAATTAAAAAGTGCCGGAAAAAAGGAGTCATTGAACCACCATTTTAGTTGAACTGGACATTGACTATACCTGTCCTGGGCCACAGCATGAGCCCCAAACCTGCATGACCTCAGATTAAAAAAGTGCCGGAAAAGGAGTCCTTCAACCACCATTTTAGTTTCACTGGACATATACTGTCCCTGTCCTGGGTAGCGCTTGCCCCTCCGTATGAGTGCGGACCAATTGAGCTTCACTTGGAAATACTGGTGGTTAACGTCCTGTTTACACCCAGGTGCCCTTTTCTTGCATTCTTTTTCTCATTTTACTCAACGTGCTGGAGAAATTGTCTCTGTACTTTGTTCTCTGTCCATGCTCCATACCATGTCCTCTGAATAACCTACATCTGGTCAAGTTTTCCTGTACCTCCTTTGTACAATTCAGAGGAATTTTTTTATCAGCTATTTTGCACATGCAAGTTTTTTTGGTAGTTTAATTCTAGAAAACATATTTTTAAAATAGTATGGAATCACACCATGTCTTTGTTTCTCTTTTTTAATTGTATTAAATGGGTTGTCTCAATACAGGATTGCTAGCTATGTTAGAGATCTTGCAAAAACATGTCATTTTGCAATATGTGTCCATTAATAGTGTCCTACCTATTCCTGTTTCTGACAGCACCATCACTCTTGAGCCACTCTTGACAATTGTGAAGAACAAAGTCTGTTAGAAACAAAAAAATTTTTATAATAGGACCTGTAGTATAGCTGCATGTCACAGCAAAATGCCCCCAAAAATTCAATCATGACCCATGAGCCACTTTTTACAATTGTGAAGAACAAATGTCTGTTAGAAACAACATTTTTTTTATAATAGGACCTGTAGTATAGCTGCATGTCACAGCAAAATGCCCCCCAAAAATTCAAAGCATGACCCTTGAGCCACTTTGGACAATTGTGAAGAAAAAATTTCTTTTAGAAACAAAATTTTTTTAGAATAGGACCTGTAGTAAGCTGATGTCAAGCAAAATCCCCCCAAAAATTAAAAGCAGACCCTTTGACCACTTTGGAAAATTTTGTAAAGAAAAAATGTCTGTTAAAAAAAAATTTTTTTTTTATAATAGGACCATGATTATTGCTGTATTCACAGAAACATGCCCCCAAAAAAAATTATAAATATGTTCTCAGCCACTATTAAAATTGTGGGGAGAAATGCCATTAAAAGCCACATTTCTGTTCCAAAGGCCCATTTTTATATGTTTACAGCAACAGCCTAAAAACCCATTGACAATGCGAAAATTCTAAAGATAAAGGGTAAATGGAATCGGTGTTGTCAGAAACCTGCTGTCTTTTACAGTTCCTCCCCGCAAACCAGAAAAATGAAACTTTTGGGGAAAAGAGAATAAAATTGCGTAAGAAATGACATTTAAAAAAAAAATTTTAAAGGGGGACCATTTCTTTTTTGAGAGGAATGTGAAGTAGCGGCAACTAATCGGGACCTCGGCAATTGGGGCCAAACATCATCGAGACATGCCTGTTTTATCTTGATGAAAGTCAAACGATCCAAAATTATCTGTGGAAACCCGGATGGTTTGCTGTAAGCTCCCCAGCTGTGCTAAAGGTCCCGCCAGTTTGACGTGTGTGGGCAGGACAACACCTCTAGGGGGGTGAGCGAGCTCGGGCCCTTTCGTCATTTTAGATACCCAAAAGCTATTGGGTCCGGAACCAAAAAAAAACATCGGGGGGGGGAGACCAAATGTGTGAAAACCCCTGTTTTGCTGGTTCTGGTGTTGGATTGTCCCCTGCGGGGCCATTGGTGGGGTGGTAAATAAAATTGCCAGGTCCCCCCATTAGGCTTTGCCCCCCTTCCCTGCTGTGCTGCGCCGCTACGGCTACGGGCACCTACTGCTGTCTGTGCTGATGTTGTTCCACGTGACTTTTGGGGAACGTGAAGCAGACGAACAGATGTCTCAGTTGATCATCAGAAGGTCTCCATTTCCTGCATTTTACCTCTATTTGGGGGGGTGGAAGGAAAGTGCGATTTTTTTTTTGTCCGGGGATCCAGGAGGGTGGCCCCCATAACTGTTGTTATTTTGAGGGCCTTAATGCGAGGATCATTTTGGGGAGGAAAGGGAGACCCAAGCACTATGTGAGAGATGGGCCTTGTTTCCCAAGCCTCTGGGTCGGGGCACTAGAAACTGATCTTCCCTTTCCCTCCCCCCGCCTCAAATTCGCACCAACCTTTTCCAAGGCAGGGAGTCGGTAATTTTGGTGTTTGGGGGAATACCCCCTCCCCCTCCGCTGCCCCCGGCACAGCTTCAACACAGCCCTTACTTGCCTGAGATGAGGGCCCCCTGAGACTGATGCCATTTGCACTACCCCGGACCAAACCCCATGCCAATGAAGCCCATGAAATTGTAAAAACTGCGGGCCTTTGGATTTGAGGGAGAGAAAGGCCCCGTGTCCGCTCGTGCCCCGTCTCTTCCTCCGTCGCTGGCGGGACCTGTTGTTTTCGGGTGTCCAACGATCGTTCCGAACAAGACACACAATGCCATGTACAAGGGCATTTCTCATGCCTTTTGGTGGCTTCTTCAAAACTGGCAAGGATGGGGCAGGCTTTTCACCTGCCCCATACATTCTCAACACCCCGAGGGTTTGCAGCTCTGCTTGTAGCCATGTGTCACTTCGTATGGTAATGGGTTGCGCGCTGCCCAATCCTGGGGTGGGAGGGGTGGGGAAATTTCCCGCTTTTTGCCACGTCAACAAAGGACGGTTTACGGGGAGGCCAAGCTGACGCTGCAACCCCAGCCAGGGGGGACGAAGCAGGGCGGGAAAGGCGGGGGTACGAAATTAGATTCGAGCTTTCCCCAGCAGGCAGTCCAACCCCGGGTTGTCTTTAAAAATTTCTGGACGACAAGGTCAGAAAGTGCAGGAAGGGGTGTGCTCCACCCTTTCCGATTTAAGGGCGGCCAGCAGAATTTTTGCCCCTTATCGCACACCACCTTGCCCGGGACAAGGTTTTTGGCACCCAGCCAGGCTGATTCGTTGCGGAGAGCCCTCCACAGCTCCGCCCTGTGTGTGGACGGTCCCAAGACAGTTTTTTTCAAAAGGCCCGGTTTCTTGGGCAGGATCCCAGAGGACCTTGGGGGAAGAACCCCCGCACCACCCTGTGGTTTTTTAAGAGCGGCGCCCGGGTGAGAGCCCCCGTCACCACCAGAGACATCCCCCCGTCACCCAGTGAGCTGTCACAGAGTATTTGGGGCCCTTGGCCGTGCTTTCTAGTCCATGTGTCGGTGGTCAGATGGACTTTTTGGCCACGATGCAACAACGGCTTGAAATTTTTGAAAACTTGGGGCCCGGGCAGGGCGGCTTTTTCGGCAAAAAATCCTGCCGGCATTGGGATTGGGGGGAGGAAAGGGGCCTGACGTGGCGGAACCCATCTTTCCACCAGCGGAAAGGCAACATTTCCAAGGCCCAAAAGCTGGAATGCCCAAAATTCAGGCTTTTTCTTTTGGAGGTTTGGGGTTAAAGTTTTCCTCTGTTCCCAAACCTGGAGACGAAGGCTGGCTGCAATGGCGCTGTCGGCGTGCAGGTCTCAAAGGGGGGGGAGAAGGGGTAGGATGGGTCTTGGTGGTTTTGGGGTACTGGGCGACGGGGGAGGTGAAAGCGGAGGTGATCCCTGATATGACTCTGAGAGAATGGGCACGAGGAACGCTTGGTGGGTGGGGAGGAGGGGGAGGCGGAGACGGGGGGGACAGGGGGGTTTGGGGGGCCCGTCGTGGTCTTGCCTTTTTGGCCCCGTGGTTCCCCCTCCATTTCAATCAGCATTCGCTCATGTGCTAGACATGTTGGTGGTGGTTAACCATTAAGGGTTTTGCCTCCCACTTTTGCGTTTAGGCAAAGGCGGCATATGACATCGTGGGGGGAATCAAGGCTTGCTCAAAAAAGGCCCGGGGTTTGGGGGTCCTGAACCCTTTTTGAGGCATAAAGCGAGGAGCGGGGTTTTGCGGACCCTTTTTAGGCGGAACCCTACTGACCTCCCCATCGTCTTCCCCCTGTCCAGTGAGAAGCGCCGCAAGCAAAATTTTGTGAAAAGACCAGGTGGTCCGCATGTGTAAACCCCTCATCATCACAGGGGACTTTTGTTTCCTGACATTTGATCCCGGGGCTGCGGGCTACAAACAAATGGGACTGCAAAAGGGGTTCCGGGGCCCCCCGGATTTTTGCCCCAAATTTACCCGGGTTCCTTCTCCTCCCCTTTATGGCAAGAAAATGGGGGTCAGGCAGGAAAAAAATTTCCTCTTTTTCCCTTGATCTTTTAACATTCTTCTGACCCCCAACCGCATTTTTTTCACAAAGAGATTTAGAAAATGGATTATCCCCAGGGTGGGGTTACACAGTTGACATTTGGGCTGCTTCATGTTGGGGACGGTGCTGGGATGCTGTACGCATTTGGGCCGTGCTGGGAGGGCGAGGTGGTAAGCGCTGGATGCAGGTTGCATTAACCCTGAAGGACAATTGGCGATGCTGTTTTTATAATTCACAGGGCCCTGACCCGCGTTTACAGGCCTGACGGGCCCGCAAAAGCGTCCCCGGCATGCGTGGTTTTCCCCCAGCACGGAAAAAGAGCACCTTCTCTCTACCTCTCCTCCTGTCCTCCCCCTCTTTGCTCGCTTACCACCTGAATTTCGTCCATGTTCAGAAATATAAAAAATTTGAGAAGGTATGAAGAGTTTTGGAAAGTTTTTATTAAAAGACGGGAAATCACACTATTTCAAACCCCAATCAAAAAAAAAATTGCTGGGTTCAAATTTAAATGCAAGAATCTTAAAAAAGCTTTTGAAGACCCAAAAATGAAAAAAACACCTTCTGAAAAGTATAAAGGGTATTAAAAGGGATTTTTGGGCACCTTTCAATTTTCCCGTGGGGCTACAAAAATTGCTGTATTCAAATTAACTGCAAAGTAGATCTATCAAAAAAGCTGGCCTGCCCCCAAAGTAAAAAAAACAGTACTGAAAGTATTGGATAAAAAAAGGATTTTTGGCACCTATCAATTCCTGTGGTGATAAAAATTTTTGCTGTTTTTTCAAAATTTAACTAAAAAGTAAAAATTATCAACAAAAGTGGCCTGCGCCAAAGTAAAAAAACACGTATCTAATGTTTGGAAATAAAAGTATTTTTTGGCACCTTAAAATCCTGGGGAAAAATACACAATTGGCTGGATTCAAATTTTTAACGCAAGGGGGCTCTTCAAAAAATTGGACTGGGCAAAAAGTGCAAAAAAACTATTGTAATGTTTTGGAAAAAAAAAGGTTTTTTTGGCACCTTTCAATTCCCCTGTGGTGATACAAATTGCTGTATTCACTTTAAGGCAAGGTGCAAAATGAAAAAACTGTGTGCCCAAAAAGTAAAAAAAAAAAAAGAAAAAAAAGAAAGGGAGGGCGCAAATAGGTAGTACAGTTAAAAAAAAAATAGCCAAAAAAAGAAAAAGCTCACCCTGGTAATTGTGAAATAAATAGAGGCAAAAACATCCAAGAAGGCTTACGGGGTTTTTGTGCTGTAGCCCTTAAACGCAGCCTGGTTTCCCGGGGAAAAAAAGTTATATTGACGATTTGGTTTTCATATGGTCTGGTACAGAAGAGAGCGTTCACACATTCATTGAACACCTTAATAATAACAACTGGGGTATTAAGTTTGTCGCTAATAAGTGTAAAAAAAATTTGAGTTCCCTAGATTTGTTATTACCACGAAATAATAAAGAACCCAAAAAAACTTTTTTTTAAGCAGGGAAATTTTTTTGACTTCAAACCCCTTTTTAAAACCTTGGGGCTAGCTAACGGCCCGTCGGCATTTTAGGGACAATTAAAAAAATTTAAAACAATTTCAAAAAACTCGTTTTTAAAAATTTTTTGGGAGAAAAATTTCCCAAAAATGAAGTCAAATCAATGTTTTAAACAGCTGAATGCCTACAAAAGAAAAAACACAATACGTGTTCCCCAAAGAAAAAAAAACTAATAAAATACTTTTTTCTCTGAAAACTAGGTAAAATTTTATCCCATGAAAAATTAAAACAATCCTCAAAAAGCATTGGCTTTTTTGTGAAGGGGACCCATATCAAAGCCCGTTACTACCAAAAAATCCTAATTGATATTTAAAAAGACCGCCAAACATTAAAGGTATGATTGCCCCTGTCGTTAAACATTCATTTAATAGTGACATACCCATTTCTTCAGAACGGGGAGCTTCGCATGAAACCCGAAATGAATGTTGTGGCTGATCGGGGTAACGAACACGATCCCTCAAGGAACGAAAAAATTTTATCCCCAAAAAAAATTTTTAAACTGTAAAAGTACCACATGGGTTTACGTGATTGAATTAAAGTTCAATGAATACGTAGCAAAACCACCTGTCCTTTTCATATTGTTTAAAAAGGTCATGTGCTAGCCAAAAAAAAAAGGTGATCTTTTACAAAGCATAGCAAGACAAAGCAAGAGGCCACAATAAAGTTTTTCGTTTTTTAATATTACCCCATAGGGCAGTTTTTAATTGTGAGTACCCAAAACGTTCCCGAATTTTTCAAAAAAAAGAAATGTACTGGATCTTCACACTCGATTTAAAGGCCCAAAGGGTTAAATGAAATTTTAATTTGAACATTTTAAAATTGGCCCTTTTTAGGCTTAAAAATTTTTTAAAAAAATGCAGTTCTTTTTTGGGTAAGGGTATGTAGCGTGCATTTTTTTAGGGACTTCAATTTTTTTTTTTTTTTTTATGTAAATTAACTATTAAAATTTTTATCTTGTTTTTGGGGCAGCCATTAGGTTTAATTTTTTATTATTTATATTTAATAAAGGGGCTTTTTCATGCAGGGTTAAGGTTATGCGTTTTTCCCTTTTAAAAAGAAAATCATGGGGCTCACCGTCTCATAGTGGCATTGGGAGATTGAAGGTCCTTTAAACCCTCCCTTGATGCTGACATCAGAAACCCGGATCTCAAAAAGACATATTTGTTGACAGGTTTACCACCCTTTAAAGTCAAAAACTTTTGACCTTTACCGAAAATGATTGACTGTCCTCCATCCATTCGGTCTTCTTTACTATAGAATCAGATCCGTGGTAAAAGATCCTTTGGTTCGTCGATGCCGTTGTAAATTCCTGCCGGGATCCTGTTTTTAAATTTAAAAGCCTGAGCCTGGGAAATGTATGCATCTCCTGGGGAAGTGCCGGGTTTGCCGCAAGAAAAAGGTTGGCCTTTTTATTTATTCTTTTGGTTTTAATTGGTGACAGCATAATCTCTGCACTTTTAAACAATAAAGTAGTCTTTTTAAAGATTTAGCGAGAGATCGTTCTTCTGTTTTGCCCCGGGCGCCGGGGTCCACTCCATTTTGGAACTTCAAGAAAATAAAAAAAAAACGTATCTGAACTTTTTTCGGATAATAAAGGGTTTTTTTGGGCCCATCAACCTGTGTGACTAAAAATTTCTTTTCAATTTACGCAAGGTGGATATATCAACAAAGGTGGAATGGGCAAAATTGAAAATGAACACCTATCTGAAATGTATACTGATAATTAAAGGGCAGTTTTGCACCTAACAAAGAGACCTGCAGTTACTAGAAAAGATGTGTATCCTAATATAAGTTCAGGCTGCCCAATATCCAGGAAATATTTCAATAGAAAACTGTTAATAATAAAGCTATTGCAGTGCAATGTCTACACTAAGTTTGGTGAACTTTATCCAGTATTCTTTATAGAGCTTGGCTGTGTTCGCCCGCAGGGGCCCCTCCGCTCCTCCCCCGTGACTTTACAGTGGTAGATGCTCCTTTAAAATTCTCTACCTAACTACATAAAATCTTCCAATCGCTAATCTAACTAAGTTGTAAGGATCACAGCTAACATAAGCTTTTCTGTGAAGAAATAGAATAATTTCGCTGAGCTGTTTGGACAGCAGAGGCACGTCCTACTGTCTGAGACGCTGAGGCACTGAGTGACAGGAAGGGTGTTCTATGTAAAACGAGGTATTGATTTTTCAGCCAAAACCATACACATCCCAGTCATGACGTCGCACACACATCTCTGCTCTATTCTGTAAGCTGATTTGCTGGCCGCCAAAATGACAGGAAGCGCCGGAAATGGCCCGATCTTAATAGATGATACACAGATTTTAACCTAAATTATCGCATGATCTAAAAATTTCGATCAACATAAAAACTGTGCTGATTTAAACTTTGTCGATAATAATCGCTCAACACTATCAGTTGGTAACAAAGAATCGACATGTGATATGTAAAATGTAAGAACAAGAAGTAAATAAGTATTTCCATGGCAGCTGGAAATAAACAGTAGGGCAAGTCTTTTGCCTCAACCTCAATAAGGTGGTAACCAATCAGACTTTAACGAAAGGAGTAGTGTTGACCGATTATTATCGACAAAGTTGAAATCGGCACGGTTTTTATGTTGATCGGATTTTTTCGATCACGCAATAATTAGGTGAAATCTGGCAAATCTATTAATATTGCGCCTTTTTTCCGCGCTTCCTGTTTTTTGGGCCCCCCAAAAATCGTTTAGAATGAGCGGGTGAGTGGGGTGTGCGAGTCATGATGGGATGTGTTGGGTTTTGCGATTGGTGGAAAAAAATAACTACCTCGTTTTACATAGAACAGCCCTTTTTTTTCATGTCAGGGGTGTCTGTTTTCTTAAGGCAGGACTGTGCTGGTCTCTCTCAAAACAGCTCAGCAAACTGTTCTATTTGTTCACACAGACATCTATGCTTTAGCGTGAACATTAGAACTTAGGTAATTAAGATTTGCAGTTTTTAGTTATTGGCTGAGAATTTTTAAAGGGATTAGGTTACAGCCGTGGGGGGGGGGGGGAGGGGGGGGCCTGGGTGAACACGACGACAGGGCTCTTTAAAGGAGGTGGTATTGTGCAGCCCGACTGTGTTTAGGTTTGATCCCTGCTTTGCAAGGGGTTTTTTTAACACTCTTTGGCCAGTTTTTTGGTGAAATTAAAATTTTTTGTTTTGAGCCTGCCTTAAACTGATTACGCAATTTTTTTTAGTCACCCGGGGTTTTTAGGTCCAAAAAAATACCTCTTATTATCCGTTTAAAATTTCAAATAGGTGTTTTTTTTACTTTGGGCGCCCAGTTTGTTCAAAAAGCCACCTTGCATTTAAAATTTTTAATCAGCAAATTTTTAGCACCGCAGGTGTATTTGATAGTGCAAAACTCCACTTTTATTAACCGTATACATTTCGATAGGTGTTTTTTACTTTGGGGGCAGCCCAGCTTGTTTATAGGCCCCCTTGCACTTAAATTTTAATACGCAATTTTTCGTCACGCGGTGTATTTTAGGGGCAAAAAATACCTTTTATTTTCCGTATTTCATTTCAAAAGGTATTTTTTTACCTTTTTGGGGGAGGCCAGCTTTGTTCATGACCACCCTTTCCTTTAATTTGAATACAGAATTTTGTAGTCACCGAGGTGTTTTTATAGGTGCAAAAAATACCTTTTATTATCCTATACTTTTTGATAGGTGTTTTTTTTCACTTTGGGAGGCCAGCTTTGTTCATAGAGCCACCTTCACTTAAATTTGAAATTTGAAAACAGCAATTTTGTAGTCACGCAGGTGTATTTATGGGAAAAAATACCTTTTATTATCCTATACATTTCGATAGATGTTTTTCATTTGGCGCGGCCGCTTTGTTCATAAACCACCCGCACTTTAAATTTTATACAGCAATTTTGTCGTCACCGAGGGGTATTTTATAGTGCAAAAAATACCTTTTATTATCCGTATACATTTCAAATTGGTGTTTTTTCCTTTTGGGGCAGGCCAGCTTTGTTCTAGAGCCACCTTGGGATTTAAAATTTTAAAAAAAAGCAATTTTGTAGTCACCGCGGGTATTTGATAGGTGCAAAACTTTTACTTTTTTTTATCCGTTAATTTCAGTAGATGTTTTTTTCATTTTGGGGCAGGCCGCTTTTTCAAAAAGCCCCCTTGACTTAAATTTGAAATTTGAATAAGCAATTTTGTAAAATCACGCAGGTGTATTTGATAGGTGAAGAAAAACCTTTATTTCCTATACTTTCGATAGGTGTTTTTTTTTTACTTTTGGGCAGGGCCGCTTTGTTCTAGAGCCCCCTTGCACTTTAAAATTTTAATACCAATTTTGTGTCACCGCAGGTGTATTTGTAGGTGCAAAAAAACCTTTTATGATCCGATAATTTCGATGGTGTTTTTTTTTTACTTTTGGGGCGGCCAGCTTTTTTTATAGAGCCAAATTGCACTTAAATTTGAATCACCCCAATTTTGTAGTCACTCAGTTGTATTTTATAGGTGCAAAAAATACCTTTTATTATCGTATACATTTCAGATGATGTTTTTTTCACTTGGGGGGCCCGGGCCGCTTTGTTCTGAGCCACTTGACTTAATTTGAAATTTGAATACGCAATTTTTGTCCCGCAGGGGTTTTGATAGGTGCAAGAAATACCTTTTATTTGTAACATTTCAGATGATGTTTTTTACTTTTTCGCGGCCACTTTGTTCAAGATCCCCCTTGACTTAAATTTTAATAAGCAATTTTGGTCACCGCAGGTGTATTTTTAGGGGCAAAAAAAATCCTTTTATTACCGTATCTTTTTAGATAGGGGTTTTTTTTTCACTTTTCGCAGGCCCGTTTGTTCATGCCACCTTGCTCTTAAAATTTGAATAAAGCAATTTTTTCGTCACCCCAGGGGTTTTTGATGGTGCAAAAAAAATACCTTTTATTCCCATACATTTCAGTGGATGTTTTTTTCCCCTTTGGCGCAGGCCAACTTTGTTCTGAGCCACCTTGCACTTAAATTTGAAATTTTTAATACAGCAATTTTGTTCCGCAGGTGTATTTGATAGGTGCAAGAAAAAACCCTTTTTTATCCTTTACATTTGTAGGTGTTTTTTTTCACTTTGGGAGCCAGGCTTGTTATAGAGCCACCTTGCACTTAAATTTGAAAACAGCAATTTTTAGTCCCGCGGTTTTTGATAGGTGCAAAAAAATCCTTTTATTTCCTAACATTTTAGATGATGTTTTTTTTTCTTTGGCGCAGGCCAGCTTTGTTCTAAGCCACCTTGCCCTTAAATTTGAAATTTGAATACAGCAATTTTGTGTCACCGCAGGTGTATTTGATAGGTGCAAAAATACATTTTTTTATCCCTATACATTTTCAGTAGGGTTTTTTTTTACTTTGGCGCAGGCCAGTTTTTCATAGAGCCCCTTTCACTTTTTTTTGAAAACGAATTTTGTAGTCACCGCAGGTGTATTTTGATAGGTGCAAAAAATACCCTTTTTTATCCGTAACATTTCAGATAGTGTTTTTTTTACTTGGCGCAGGCCAGCTTTGTTATGACCACTTGACTTAAATTTTAAAACAGCATTTTGTAGTACGCAGGTGTATTTGATAGGTGCAAAAAATACATTTTATTATCCGTATACATTTGCGACAGGTGTTTTTTCACTTTGGCGCAGGCCAGCTTTTTTCATAGAGCCACCTTGCACTTAAATTTTGAAATTTTAAAATAAGCAATTTTTAGTCACCGTTTTGATTTGAAGTGCAAGAAATTCCTTTTTTTTTATCCGTTTTTACATTTAATTTTGAAGGGTTTTTTTTTACTTTTGGGAGGCCACTTTTTTATAGATCCACCTTGCCTTTTTAAATTTAATACAGCAATTTTGTGTCACCGCAGGTGTTTTGATGGTGCAAAAAATACCCTTTATTATCCGATACATTTTAGATAGGTGTTTTTTCACTTTGGGGCAGGCCGCTTTGTTCATAGAGCCCCCTTGCACTTAAATTTTAATACCCGAATTTTGTTACACCCCCAAAAGGTGTAAATTTGATAGGGCCCAAAAAAATTTTCCTTTTATTTATCCTATTCATTTAGATAGGTGTTTTTTTCACTTTGGCGAGGCCAGCTTTGTTCTAGGCCACTTGCACTTAAATTTGAATACAGCAATTTTGTGTCACTGCAGGTGTATTTGATAGGTGCAAAAAATACCTTTTATTATCCGTAACTTTCGTAGGTGTTTTTTTCACTTTGGCGAGGCCGCTTTTTCATAGGGCCCCCTTGCACTTAAAATTTTAAATTTTAAAACCAATTTTGTACAAACCCCGGTGTATTTGAAGGTGCAAGAAAAACCTTTTATTACCGTTTACATTTCAGAAGATGTTTTTTTCACTTTGGCGCGGCCGCTTTGTTCATAGATCCACCCTTTCACTTAAATTTGAATACAGCAATTTTTGTCGTCACGAGGTGTATTTATAGGGGCAAAAAATACCTTTTTTATCCGTTACATTTCAGATGGTGTTTTTTCCTTTGGCGCAGGCCGCTTTTTCTAGATCCACCTTGCATTAAAATTTTAATAAAGCAATTTTGTGTCACGCAGGGGGTTTTTATGGTCAAAAAATACCTTTTATTATCCCTATACATTTAGATGGATGTTTTTTTCACTTTGGCGAGGCCCCTTTGTTCATGAGCCACCTTTCACTTAAATTTGAAAATTTTAATACACAATTTTGGTCAGCAGGTGTATTTGATAGGGGAAAAAAATTCCTTTTATTATCCGTATAATTTCAATAGGTGTTTTTTTTCACTTTGGGGCGGCCCGCTTTTCATAGAGCCACCCTTTCCTTAAATTTGAAACAGCAATTTTTTAGTCACCGCGGGGTATTTGATAGGTGCAAAAAATACCTTTTTTGATCCCTAAACATTTCAGAAGTGTTTTTTTTTTACTTTTGGGGCAGGCCACTTTTTTTTCATGAGCCATTTGCACTTAAAAATTTAAACGCAAATTTTTTATCACGCAGGTGTATTTATAGGGGCAAAAAATACCTTTTATTACCGAATAAATTTTTTAAATGCTGTATTGAAAGGGTTTCGGCCCTTTGTTTTTTTTAAATAGTCACTTGTCGACAATTAAATGCCACTGTTCCGTTTGTCATTGCTGCAAAAAACACAAATTTTTCATCCGTGTAACTTTGAATTTTTATTGGGCCGTTGATTTTCAGTTTGGCGCATATAGTGCATTATACGATATTTTGTTGAAAACTATCAATTCCTAGTCCTACTGGGCATTTGTAAATCCCTGGGACTGAAGGAGGAACACTGTTGATTTTGTCTTACGGTTCTTCCACCAGACCGCATTTCACAGGTATTCGCAAGAAACATTTCAGTTTCTAATCCTAGTTGGCTGTAGGAAATTAGAGGGATTTAAGAATAGCTGTGATTTACCGTCTTTTAATAAGAGACTTTCAAAAACTCTTCCATACCTTCTCAAATTTTTATCTTTCTAAACATGGAGCGAAATGCAGGTGGTAAGCGAGCAAAGAGGGGGGTAGGACATGGAGGTAGAGGTACGAGAGAAGGTGCTCCTTCCAGTGCTGGCGACAACACGCAAGCCAGTGGATCGTCGGTTGCAGGACCGTCAGGCCTGTCATCGCTGGGTCAGGGCCCTGTGAATCTCAGTAACGAACAGCGTCGCCAATCTGTTCTTCAGTGGTTAATGCAACCTGCATCCAGCAGTCTTACCTCCTCGTCCTCCCAGTCACGGCCACAAATGTCTTTCATAAAGCTTTCATCAGCATCCGTCCAACATGAAGCGAAGGCAGCCCAAATGTCAACTCGTGTACCCACCACTGTGGATAATCCATTTTCTGAAGACCTCTTTGATGACAAAATGCGGTTGGGGTCAGAAGGCATGTTAAAAGATCAAGAGGCCAAGGAGGATGATTTTGTCTGCTCTGACGCTTAGTTACTGATGCCATCAGAGGAGGAGAAGGAAGCCGGTCAATCGTCAAAATTCCCGGGTGGTCTGCAACGCCTTGCAGTGCCTCTTGCTTGTAGCCCGCAGCTTCTGGATGCAGAATGTCAGGACGACCAAGTCACCTGTGTTGATGATGATGATGACATTGCGGATCCAACGTGGTCTTTTCAGCAGAATTTGCTTGCGAGCGCTTCATCACTGGACGAGGAGGAAGACGATGGGGTAGTGTCAGTACAGCTCCCGCCTCAAAAAGGGAGAGGGCGGTTGCAGAAGTCCGCTGAGATGATTCCGTAACCCACGATCAGCGGAAACACCGCTCCTCGCTTATCGCCGTCGAAAAGGTCCAGGACCTCTCAAGCCTGGGCCTTTTTCGAGCAAGCCTCTGATTCACCCAGTGATGTCATATGTCGCCTTTGCCGTAAACGCATCAGTAGAGGCAAGAATCTTAGGTGTTTAACCACCACCAACATGTCTAGTCACATGCAGCGAATGCATGAGTTGAAATGGAGGGAACACTTGGCCAAAAAAGGCCACATTGATGCTGGGCTTCCAACCACTGTCACACCCTTTGTCTCCGCCTCCTCCTCCTCCGCTAACACCAAGCGTTCCTCAGCTGCCCATGTCTCTCAGAGTCATGATCAGGGACCAGCCTCCGCTTCAGCCTCCATCGTCGCCCGAGTACCACCAGCACCCCCAGAGACCAATCTTACCCATTCTCCTTCCACCAGTTTGACGACCTGCACGCCGTACAGCGGCCAGTCTAGCAGCCAGCTTTTTTGTCTTCCAGGTTTGGGAGCATAAGAAACACTTTAACCCAAACCATCCAAAGCCAAAAGCCTGAATGTCGGAAATTGCCGGGCTTTTGGGCCTTGGAAATGTTGCCTTTCCGTTTGGGGGACACAGATGGGTTCCCCCACGTCATGGCCCTTGCCTGCCCCCAATTACCAGATGCGAGCAGGCTTTTCCCTTTGCCAAAAAAAGCCGTCCCTGCCCTGGCCGCCCTTTTTCATCTAAAATTTCAAGCGCGTTGTCTGCATCTGTGGCTGGAGAAGTCCATCTGACCACCGACACATGGACTAGTAAGCATGGCCAAGGCCGCTATATCTCTGTGACAGCTCACTGGGTGAGCTGGGTGGATGTCTCTGGTGGTGACGGTGGCTCTCAAGCTTGGCGTATGCTCTTTAAAACCACAGGGATGGTACAGCGTTCTTTCCCCCAAGGTCCTCTGGTGGCATCACGTGCCCAGAGAAACCAGGCCGTGTTGAAATGAATCTGTCTTGGAGACCGTCCACACACAGGTCAGGAGCTGTGGACGGCTCTCCGCAACGAGACCGAGCGCTGTCTGGGTGACAAGAACCTTGTGCCAGGCAAGGTGGTGTGCGATAACGGTCGAAATCTGCTGGCCACCCTTAAGATCGGTAGGCTGGAGCACATGTAGTATTCACACAGAGCGCTTAGTAACTGTAGCTCGGCCCACTGGCCTAGTGAGGAGAAAAATCCAACATGGCTATACTATGGCGTATAACAGCATCTGTATGTAGTTCACACACTGGATTGTGACAGATATAGACTGCTTATCTTTAGTATTCCTCCATTATGTGTTCTTATTTTTGTGGGGGTTTCTCCCAAAACTCCTTTATTAAACATTTTCTATATTTTGTTACCACAGCTCCCATGCAGACAATGTATTTCCATGGTAACAGCTAAGACACAAACCCTATATATTATAATCCTGCAGTCATATATTTCTGTTTGTTCACTATTTTATGCTCATGTACATTTTGTAAGTTAACAAGAAGTTCAGGACAGATAGAAGGGAGTGTTACTGCAGGATCAGAGTTTATGTGTTGCCTGGGACCATGGAGACTCATAGCTGTGTAGAAAGTAAAGAGTAGTATATTTTTACTTACGACCTATTGCAAAGTTGCTTAATTTTACATTTTTAGATGAAGTAGGACAATTAGAATGTTTTTTTTTTTTTTTACTAATGGGATCTTAGCTCTTAACTTATCCAGCATATTGATCCCATCACACTTTCTCATATCATGGTAGTCATTCAGCTTAAAAAAGACGGATCACCTACAGAAAACTTTATGAAGTGATAGAAAACTAAAATATAAACACTCAAATATGTTTCACCTTAAATTCAGTTTTAAAAAAAGCACTGGCCTTTAAGATGGACTGAAGTTGGGCCAAGCATGATGGATCACTATGTTGAGAGCTCCACCGTGCAGGGGGGAGCCTGGAAACCTGTATCATCTGTAGATTGAGAAGCTCTGGCTGGGTGTTCTTACACTAGCAGCAGTGTAAAATGGATGCCTGTGTGCCATGGGGAAAGAGGCTGCAAGCAACAGGTAAACGCTGTCAGACACATCTCCGCAGTTTGCTGTGCCTACAGCAGTGCATCTACAGTAAGAGACTCAGATTAATCCTGTACAAACAGCTATGTCCTCAGCTCCCCCTGCTCAGTTGGTATTTTCGCCAAAAGGAATCTGACCAGATTGTGATCTCTGCCTGACAAAGTGAAAGTAAAACCTGTTTCCCTGTAATACTGCAGGAAATCATCTGATTTGCTAATGATATTTATTTGAGAAATGTTTTATAATTTAATCTACTATAAATTGTATTGTGTCTGTGTGGAGGTGATAGCTACTCATTATTTTTAAATAGAGAAGAAGTCTTGTTTGTTCTTTCCCTCCACTTACAGTCAATGGACTGACTGAATAAGGGCAGAATGGTTATGGGACTGGTGGGGCCAGAGTACCAGAGTCCCTCATTCCATGGTTGAATGCCCAATTATCTAATATTTATCAGCTATCCAGTGGAACAGCACAAAGGGTGACATGTTAGTAAAGAGGCGCCGCCACGCCAGTTTTAAGGCACATTGAATGAGTATATAGTTCTCCCTGATGAATGAACCTGTCAAAAATCTGGGTGTATAACACATCATTGCTAGCATATTTGATGCGTCTAGTTTAGGCACATTCAAATGTGTTGTGCCTGGCATATAATGCGCATAGTTTTTGTGTACTACAGTTCGTTTATTTAGAGAAGAGGCCGTCAACTGTTTTTTGGCGCTAAAAAAATGGCGCGGCCCTAATGGCACATGTTGCTTATAGAGAGAGATGGTGTTGTACTGTCTAGTCTAGTAATAAAAATAATTTGCTTTGTGATTTTAGTTTATTACTGTACAGTACTATAGACATTTTATTATGGCTTTCTAATAATCCATAGAAAGGTATGCAGCCTCAGGTATAACGAAACTGCCACCTACATATCTGCAAACAAAAATTGAAGGTGTTTTCCAGTGATACAAGGAAGCTAAGCTCCTTAAATTTAATATTCTCTGTTACACTTCATTTTTCAACAGAATTTATTGAATGTAAGATTATTGTACAACAATATAGCATATAAAATTTGATACCCTCAACCCATAACAAAGCTCTCTTTTGGGGTAACAGTGTATGGTACTCGGCCCAAAACTTTTTAATCTGGTCAGTAAAAAAGTTATTCTTTGTATAATAAAAAGTTACACATTTTTCCAATAATCTTTCTGTATCAGTTTCTCTGGGTTTTTGATATCTCTCTGTTAAATGTGACGGATACATGGGTGCAGGGACAATTAGGGTATGTTCACATGGCGTATTGTGGCGCACACAGGTGCATGCCGCAATTTGCCTTCAGTAGTGCTGTTGAAAGTACACGCTAGCAAGGTGCAGTGTATGTGCCGAAGTCCACAAATACGTTGTGTGAACATATCCTTACTGTACAGAGTACACATATATCCAAGCAGTGTTCCGATTGCATGACTAGAACTGATTTTTATCCTGGAACAAAATAAGGTAGGTTACCATTCAACAACAGCAAGGATGGATCTTAAAAACCAGAGGAATTGATACAAAAAATTAATGGGAAAATAGTGTCATTTTCCTGAGATTCCTGAGGTAGTAAACAACCCTTATTTTAGGAAATCAGAATTACTCCTAAGAATTAAACGGTTGTCTCACTACAGACAATGATGCCATCAATGTCTGATAGGTCTAGATCCCAACTCTGGGAGCCACACCTATCTCTTAGAGTTGTGATCCGCACCTATCTAGTAATCAAGCCCCTGTAACAGATATAATGGCTGCACCCAAACTGCATCCGCCCGTTGCCCTTGGCAACCACCCTTAAGAGTTCTTTTGAATAGCGGGAAGAGGCGCAGTGTTTGAGACATGTGGTGCACCTGCAATACATACAGTGTGCTCGTGTCCTGGCATCCGCTTCAGCATCCACAGATGCAGCTAACGAGGGGTCCTCCTCTTGCCCACCTCACTGCTCTACCTGACCATTCTCAGTGGCTTCCTCCACTATGGCTCAGGCCTCCTGCTGAACTTCTCGCTGCTGGATCGATGCCTTTCCTCCAGACACTCAATGCTTTTTAGGTGGGGCCCCTTTCCCCCCTTCCCCAATGTTATTCTTGCTTTAACAAATTTGAAAGCTTTTATATAAAAAGGGACATGGTTTTTCTACTCTTTTCGAACCGACAGCCGATAAAAATTTTTTCCCACCCCTCCGGGCTACTGCAACTTCGAGGGGCCCAAACTTCTGTCCCTGTCCTTTTCTCCTTCCCTTGACTGACTCTCAAAAATTAGCTGTCCCCAAACTTGCAATTTTCCCCCTCTTCACAAGCGGGCCCCTTTTTCTTTTTCAGCCGAGCCCCAAACCATTGTGCTTGCTGTTTGGGGCTGTGAGCACCTCCTGATTCAAGCACCCTCCCATACCCCAGGCCCAAATGCCTCCCTTTAAACCCATTAAACTTTTTTCCCTTGTCAAAATCAGGCCCAAACCCCTTTTGGTTTCCCATGGCAACCCGCTACTGAAAAACCCCCCAAACCCAAAGTATAAACCCTTACACCTTGAAACCCTCTCCGTTCTAAAACAGAGGGTGTTTGAGACCCCTCCCATAGCATAAAGGGAGTTTTTCCCGTTTAGTTTGGAAAATTTGCCCTGGTTGCGAAATTTGGAAATCGAAACATGTTTATTTTTACATCCCCCCAACACCTTTAATGTTCGGGAAATTGGGGGGAAAGGGTTTTGGGGATTTTTTTAGGAGAGAAGTCCCGAAGCCCAGAAATGGCACCGGGTTTTTATTAGACATTGATGGTTTTTCCCTAGCGATTATCCTTCATTTGGTTTTAAGTGGGGACAACCCTTTTAAAGGGAGGTTCCCTTCTAAATTTTTGGGAATGGGGGGTGTCTGGTTCCTCCATCCCAGCGTTTAGGGGCCTAAATTTTCCCATGTTTTACCCCTTGAAGTTTAAAAAAAAAAAAGGGAAAAATAATGGGGGAAACATTTTTTAAAGTTTAAATGATTTGGGGCCCATACCCTTTAAAAAACTTTTCTTGTCTTACCCTATTGTTACCTCATTTAGTATTTGTCATATATTTCACAGTATAATGGAAAGATACTCACCAACAGATCTTTTCTCACAATCTGGGCAGATTCTTGAATCTGTGTTATTCACTGTGCTATTCATTTTTCAGTCTGTATTAAAAGAATTGAAAACATGACTACAGTGCAGTTACATGTCAAATGCCCTAGCACAGACTTGCAAAACATATGGTCAGTGGGCTGCATGTCCCCCTCCACCCCCCCAAAGATTTCTGGAGGCCTGCAAACCCAGCCTAAGATGGCCAGTACAACCAGGTGGTTTGGGGGTTTTCTTGGGCAGTGCGGGGGCTTTCCGGGTGTTTTCAGCCTCTACATCCTGCCAAGTTGTGCAGGTCTGCCTAACATATTGCTCTGTACTACTTAGCTAAATCTGAAAATACAAAACAGAAAAGTACACTTAAGTAAAATTCAATAATACTTATATAATACATACTGATGAAGTTTTCCCAGTTGACATGTATGTATAGTAAATGTGTAATAGTACAGTCTGGCCATTACACCGAAAAGATCAGTGCTACATACAACAGAAGTCACACTTCTATTTACTTATGAGCAAAAGGGATCACACACCTATCTTAAGTTTAGGCACTCAGTGGAAAGGGATAACACAAGAGTGGTCCCATAGTAATAGAAAGCAGCAAAAAGCAGAAAAATAGAAAATGTTTGGAATTTTTTTATGGTACCAACACATCATACATGTTTGGTATTGCCGAATGTGTATCAACCTGTAGAATACAAAATACAAATACAAAACTTCCACAAACATGGCGCAAGTAAGTTTTTTTCACATTTTGCCCCACTTAGACGTTTTGCGGTTTCCTCGTATATTCTATAGAAATATAAAGAACACCATTAGAAAGTACATCTTGTCTCGCAAGATAAAAGCCCTCGTTTGTTTAGATAGGTGGACAAACAAAAAAGTTATGGCTCTGGTAGGAGAGGAGGGAAGAACAGACTTGACAAAAAAAAAAACTGGCCATGGCGGGTAGGGGTTAAAAACAGGTAGAGCTGGCAAGTTGGCTCCAGGTTCATACATGTTCCCCTTTCTGTTCTGTAGAGATCACTTCTCAGCAGTCATGTCATCCTCATCATCAAAGGCAGCAAGACACTGATGGATGACTCTTCTATAATACAACTGGAAGCAGATAACAAAGTATCCATCATTCTAAAAGATGGTGGACACAGTTTCTCATCTCCCAGAGCATGACTACAAAAGTCCCCCAAGAATTATCTTTAAATGGTCCCAATGTGGCTGCTGCACAGCAAATCTCTGAACATCTGTTAAAAGAGTAAGACAACAACTCCGGCCACATTTGGGCCCCCATAATCATTTACAGAAAATAAGTTAGAATAGAAGAAAATAATATGTTTCCATGCCTGGTCTTACTTAGTAAAAAATAATTCTAATAAAAAAATTTAGGTGATACCTGCTTCTAGTGATACTTTCAAGCTGAAGACCAGAACTTAATGAAGCATAAGAACGTCGGCCTCAATCTTCAACCGAGTTTATAACACAACCAGTCATAGAAAAGTTGATAAATCACACAGATTTCGATAAAAAAATTCTTTCAGTGGTCACGGTTAAAACACTTTATAAGAATGAAGATTAGATAATTCAGTCTGCTGTTACCAAAAACTTATATCGCGTTTGAAACGCGTATGCATCTGACCTGTTATTTGCATCCTGTTCCATGATTTATGCTGTCTTTTAACCAGTTATAAATAATCACTGGTTTTATCCAAGCACTGGATTATCTTATTCTTATACGATTGTCTTATACCTTGAGACTAACAACAGATTTGCTGGAGCGAAAAGGACTTTAGAAAGTCGGAGTGCATGTATCAGCAGAAGAGGGTGAGTAATATTACTTTAAAAACATTATAGTCAAGTGTCAGAAAAGAACCTATTCCACTAGTAAATACATAAACCACTGAAATAAGTTATCAGGATCCAAAATGTAAGTTTGTGAATAAAACACACTTGACCACATTTAAATATTAGAGCATATTCACATGTGCCAGCTTTGTTGCAGAAATCTCTCCCACTTTATTACACTGAATGCGGTTATTCTGACAGAATGCACATGGATTTTTGGAAGCTGCCTTCAGATGTATGGAACAGATGCAGAAATTACTACAATAAATCTACCGCATGTCAATTTACCCCAAAACGTTTCTTTTTATCATGAATTTCTTACAATAAATTCTACTTACCTTCACAGAGCTCTGGCGGTGTGTACTGCCTGTACTTGGACTTAGCATTTATTACTGACACTGACTTACAAGAAGTATGTACATGATTTTTACTTCCTCATTACAGTAGCATTCTTAGGTAAATGAAAGTCCAATACAAATACAAACTTTTGCACCTTATGGTCATTAAGGAAACAAATCTTAAAAATATGCTGTATACACAGTCAATTAAAGATACAACCAGAAAAAACAAGCAACTTACCTAGCTGTGCCCCTGCTGCTGTCGCTCCTGAGCTCCTTGTGATCCGTTCCTTAACTTTTTGTCCGAACATGCTTTTGTGCCAGTGTCCAAATATATATGAACCTAACTGTATATAGGGTTATATTATAGAGGGAGAGAAGCCTAGCTCTGTAATATATAGGGTTATATGATATAGGAGAGAAGCTGAGCTCTGTGATATATAGGGTTATATCATAGAGGAGAGAAGCTAAGCTCTGTGATATATAGGGTTATATGATTGAGGAGCTGAGCTCTGTGATATATAGGGTTATTTTATAGAGGGTAAGTAGCTGCGCTCTGTGATTTATAGGGTTATATGATAGAGGGAGAGAAGCTGCGCTCTGTGATATATAGGGTTATATGATAGAGGAGAGAAGCTGGGCTCTGTGATATAAAGGGTTATATGATAGAGGGAGAGAAGCTGAGCTATGTGATATATAGGGTTATACGATAGAGGAGAAGAGCTGAGCTCTGTGATATATGGGGTTATATGATAGAGGAGAGAAGCTGAGCTATGTGATATATAGGGTTATATGATAGAGGGAAAGAAGCTGCGCTCTGTGATATATAGGGTTATATGATAAAGGGAGAGAAGCTGAGCTCTGTGATATATATCACAGAGCCCAGCTTTTCTCCTCTATCAAATAACCTAATAAATCACTGATCTCAACTTCTCTCCTCTATCATATAACCCTATATATCACAAAGCTCATCTTCTCTCCCTCTATCATATAACCCTATATATCACATAGCTCAGCTTCTCTCGCTCTATCATATAACCCTATATATCACAGAGCTCAGCTTCTCTCCCTCTATCATGTAACCCTATATCCAAGGACAGAAAATCCATTATACAAAATTTTGAGGGGGGCGTGGCCTGGACGCTGATGGAGTCAGACGTGCTTCACAGGAGCTCCTGCTAAGAAGAGACTCAATCCAGAGCCATCTACTTCATAAAAGCTCTTTTTAGAGCTCATCTTGTAGCCAACAGGACATAGAAGAATCTCTCACACTGTTGTCACAACTTCAAGCTAGAAGAAATCCTCTACACCCGTCAACTAGGAGCCGCTGCGGGGCTTCTCCCCAGCCCGTGCGGCCACCGGCCCACCTGCAGCGGAAACCCAGAGCTGTGCCTCGCGGGCAACCGTGGTGATACCAGCCACCAGACCAGATTACCCAACAACACTCGACATCTGCTCCCGGTGGGGCTAGACATCCTCCCCTCCGAGCCCCAGGCAGTAACCGGTTGGCGGGCCCCGACAGTCTCAGCGGCAGCCATCTTACCCGCATTCTTGTGCCTCTGACCTCTGCACTGCGGCCGTCGAGCTTTCTGCGGACTCGCCTGGGCGGCTTCCTGGAGGTCTGCTGCCGGAACCCGAGACATCCTCGGGCGGACAACCACGCTGGAATTGGTCCGGTGAGACGCGCTTGCTCCCGGTCCTGAAGTTTTGGCGGGACCTCTGTAGCACCGAGAGATTCTCCAGCCCGCGCGGCCTGCAGCTGCCTGGGGAGAGGAAGACCCGCGACCATTCCGGATCTCCCAGGAAGAAGCCCTAACGAAGGAGCCCTCTCCTGCCTGACTACAACTAGAGGGTCACCTCTTGCCCGGTAAGAGGGATTCCGGGGTGGACTGTCCCTGACCGGGAGCTAGCTTGGCGGGCTCTTGGATTTACCTCCGGCGCCATCTTAGCCCACGCTGATACCATCCTATACTCCACGCCGCTAGACTGGTTTGCTCCTGGGATCCCGAAATATAGCAGGATTCCCCTTGCCCAAATCTGACTGTGCGAGGGATTGGGAGCTGACGAGCACCCTTTGGGAGCCTTAAACGGCATCTATAGCCGCTGGGGAATTGCCGTCCGCCGCGGCGCGCCGGCGGGGACCTCCGGCTGCCGCAGCCTTCCAGGCAGAGATAGGACTGCTTGAGAGGCTACAGATCTCTGCACATCGGCCTGGAAGACCGTAGGCAAGCAGCAACCCCTGCATCATCCCCGCTTCATGTTACACCCTCTGCCGAAGTGATATCAGGACATACGGAGGTAACCCCTTCATTAAATAATCTCCTAGAAGACAGAGGGACATCCCGGTAAGCGACGGAGACCCGTCATACCCCCGGCGACACCATCCTGTTCCCTGCTTGGTGAATGACACTTTCTCACTATCTCTCCATCATACTTGCGTCAGCCCTCTTCCCGGGCTTTTGTGGAAAGTGCCGGCGCCATCTTAAACTGCCACTTCGCGCCTGAGTTCCCATAAGAATTGATAGCCTCACCTTGTGGTTTTTCTTGAGAAGTTCTCTTGATATGGAGTTCTGCCGTAGCTCTCTCACAAGGGAGTAGCAACCGCCTGACGACGCCAACCCCACGGATAACTTCTCTTCTCAACTAGCCACTAGAGGAACTGAGACATCTTACCCATTTTTATTGTTAGCTTGATAAACCTCCTCAGACCGGACACTCCCTTCCGTTTGGATCCCTCACTGCCCAGTGAATTTATACTCCGAACTCTCGAACTGTAAATCCACATTGGCCTTATATTGACTAGCTTACTTCCTATACACCACTCTCCTCCACTCAGATCATCTACCTGCACCCAGGAGAAAAGTGTGTGCAAATAATCTTCCACATCTTCATCATCTCCGCTGTCTAACACCTGCATACTGCTTAAAGGGATATCTCCACGGGTCTGATAAACCCATCAGGTCTTTTCTATATAAGCACAATAGTGTTACTTGCTTTCTGTAAAGGTTATTCACTGTATAATACCCTCAAGGGGGTGCCGTGGTTCTGGTCTCGGCTGGTATTGGGGATGTGGATCACCCGGGGGACCACTAATTGATCTGGGGCTCTCCGGGTGACCCCCACCACTCTGCCCTGAGACCTGCTGCCTCGCCCACCAAACGCCCACCAAGAGCCCTGTATTTGGTCGGGCATATACCTTCGATTACAGGTTAAGCAACGCTCTTTGAGCGGTTACAGTCTACTGTAATGTACCATGATTTTTGATGTAATTGTATTGCTGATGTTTAACCTTTCTCTTCACTGAATTGCTGATTAACATTTACACCTGACCCAATACGAAGTACACCAACGCCATCTAGTGACTTCTTTTATTACTACACTACACTCTCTGTCAGACCGTTTTACACTTACCTTATGACTAATCATTCACCATTATCAAACGCTGAGTAAACTCAGCCCTTTCTCATTTCTAAGTACTAACCACACCACACATAACTTGTTCTGCTTCACAACACGGCATCACCGTCTAGTCACGCTACTTTACTATAACTCTGTACCATAGCGTGGCTATTTATAGAAAACACAATTTAGTGACTTCTACTCAAATCATAGAAAGACAAAGTACCGTTTTAAGTTAACCTAAGGACTACCATTATCCCCACTACCATGGTGTAACTCTCAATGATTGTTATGCCCTTGAAATAGGGACAATCACTTCAATTTATTAATAGCCGTTTTTTGGTGGCCACTCAACTCTTGCAACCCAAGCCATTCTCCAGACAAAAGCTCTCTTTACAGTTCTCCACCACTTTGGCCTCAGCATTAATCTGGCGTTCCCTCCTTTTTTAAAAAATAATATTAAGTAAAAGGGGGTTCTTAAGCTTAAACATATTTTTACTCTTGGGAGAGGTTAAGGAAAAGGTTTTGGAGGCGGACGGGGTAATAACTAGAAGAAGTGCCAGACCGTCTCAACTTTAAGTCATATCCCACCCTGGACTCTGCGATTCTGTGTCTTACCGGTTCATCTCCTTCATCACATTTCAAATCCGGAACCCTCTCTTAAGCATCCGGCAAATCGACCTCTCACACAACACTATGTAGAAGTAACCAGCGCAAACTCCAATTCTATCAACGTCACTTAACAGGGAAAGACCACTTCAGATACTCTTCCAGACTCATATTTTAGGTAAACTCAAACTAACATTTATGCACCACTCAAACAGAGGGGCAAACTTGCTGATTCATGGACCTAGGCACATTTTACCACCAGATCTATCAGAAAAGTCTCTGATGACCACCACCTAGATTCCTTGACTCGTTCCAAATTGCGAGTACAATGGCCTATAGTATTGCTTCTCTTCTTGTTTTAAGTGTATCATGTTGATGGCCCGTCATGCTTCCATCACATTTCAAGAAGGTACTTGAGCTCGTGGGAGTCACTCCGGTTACTAATTCATGGTTGCTTTTGGGCGTGTTAGTAGTTCCCCACCTACCACCCCCACCCCCCACCCTCCCCCCCCAGTCACATTCATGTAGAATCAAAAAGAAGGATTTCTCCAGCCATAATGAATATTTGACAATATTAGCTAGATGCACTATAAAAATGTAGAGGACGTGATGGATAGGAATCAGAAAACGTAAAATGGGCAGTCCATTGAAGGACAGGAGCAGGCGGAAATAATATTAAATTTAGACGTTAATCCCCTGAAAAACAATTTTAATCCTGAACTACCTACACTACCTAACAAAAAACTTTATCTATGACACTGCATTCCAAAACTGCTGCTAACAAGGACACTAAATTATTGATAGAGATCATCGACCTTCCTAGGACTTCATCTCTTCCTCGTGATTCTGTTCCAAGTGATTGTCCTGGCACAGGATCAATTTTTCCACTTTAAAGATAAACATATCCATGCTTCCAGGCTTTAACCAGGGCTTCCAAGCACGTAAAACATCGGATAAAATCTTCGACGACTGTCCTCGCCAAACCTACCCTGGCCCACCAGAAGAAAATTTGCCCCATTCACTTCGCACGCTCAGTCAAAACAACAAAAATTACGATGGCGGATTCCCGACGATATCATTGTACGAAAAGATGGAAGATCCCTACATCTTGTATCACAGATGAAATGGCTCTCAATAACTACTCCTTACAATGGAAGTGGATAAGATTGCACCTTCGGACTGAAAATCCCCCTTGGACCCAAGCCTCGTCCCGTCTCCAAGCTACTAAAATAGTGGTTCCTCCGTAATATTTTAAATGAATCATTTACACTTTAGGTTTCGTTTTTTCATTCACCCCCCAAAAGGGCATTAAATTCCGTTCTTTAAATAGGATATTTTTGATTGTTTACATGTTCCTTTTTTTTTTTTGGAAATACTACGCCCCCCCCGGAGATTAGCGCACCTGTTTTTTACATGCTTAGCTTATGGTTATTATTATTACTGTTATGTTTGTTATCCCCTCTTCTTCCCTCCCCTTTTTGCCCCTGGCGACACCGGTATCCTTATACTACAACAATTGGTACCACAGGGTCCCCATAATACTCAGATCGTTTTTTGAAAACAAAATAGACTTCTCCTAATACCTTAATGGCACTCTATTATTGTATCATTGTACGTTTACGAGACAATAAATAGACCCCTCCTTTTACATCGTTCCATGTCTATGGAAAAGAAGCTACAAAAATCACGTTCAGTCATATTCGTGCATCCAAGGAAACGCCATCTGCTTCCTGAAGGACATCTGCATAGACTTCACACACATATAACAATTTACCCACCATTGTTTATTTCATGCCTAGACAGGAAAGAAGGCAGGAGTGGCTATAGGCTATCAGAATACAGATGACATTACCGGTCCCAATTAACCATACACAATAGATATCCCACATGACATGATTCATAATCCTAGCTCGTGTGTAAAATTAATTAATATAAACCTATACTATAGTTAACCTCTACGCCACCTAATTCCAACCAAACTTAGTTTTAATAAATTAAATTCAAAAAGACTTGCTCAATCAACTTCTCACAAGAACCTTCATCATTTTGCGGGGATCTTTAATTTAGTCTCTGACCTCTCATGGATTCATCATCTCCGACAAAAGAAAGTTCATAAATGTCTCCAGCATTGCGTTAGGAGAGATTTCTTTATACGATGACATGGCGGTGATGCCTCCAACGCCGCAGTGAACATATGTCTCAATACTACATCTACAGACACCAATCCTACTCCTTGTATTAGACATGTTACTAGTGGTCAGGTGGGCCCTGAAAAGAGTTGTGAAATGATGCGAAATTGGTACTTATATTCCCTGGTCCGACCACGCCGCCTATCACCATTATTCTATTATGTCGGGACACAGTGGTCCATGCCACCTATATCCTGGGAAAAAAAAAAAAACATTATTTAGGATTCTATCTGATTCCTATCCACCACTAACTATCCTAAACCATCTTACAGAATTTGCGTCTGAATAAACCCTCGGCGCCTCCGGACCCATTTGTCCCTCTGATACAGCGCATAAGGAGTATAATCAAAGGCATTCTTGATACATCCTCTCTTACAAAAACATAATAAAAAAAACAATTGAGACTTCCATAAATAAAAATAAAATGGGAGAAGGAATTGGGTGAAGTACCCAGTTCTAACTTGGAAAATCCAATACAAAAACGAAAAACCATCACAGGCACAATAATCACCTAGAATCATACAAAGCTGACAAAGCCCTTTGAGAACTTCTTATGGCAAACTTGATAACCAAACCAAAAAATATATAGACTAACACTACTATAAATCCTTTAAATAGACCTACTAAGGGTTATTTGGCCACACAAATAGCCTCTGATACGCAACAAACTCTTAATACTTCCTTCTCTTATCAATCCCGGATGGTTCTCACAAAAATTTACAACATCCACAAGCAATAGCGGACGCATTCAGCGACTTCTATACTAAACTATACAACCTAAAGGATGATCCCTCCATCTCACCTCCTTCAGCAACCGACATCCAAAACTTCCTATCCTCCCTTCAACTCCCCCATCTGCCTCCACATCTCTTAGAAAAAATCAATGCCCCATTCTCGTTACATGAAATATCCCGCACAATATACTCCCTTCCTAGGAATAAAGCTCCGGGTCCTGACGGCTTCTCTAATGAGTATTTTCAGTCCTTTTCCTCAATACTAAATCACCCCTGCTGACATATCTATCCAACTTAGCTATGACCAAAAGGGTATCACTGCAAACAGAAATGTTACAAGCTACTTTTTTTTTAGTTACGATCCCTAATACCCGGCTAAGTCCCTGTGCTCACTGCTAATTTTCTGACCAATCGAGAATGTTGAATTTCTGATACCAAATTATTCGCACAAGTGATAATTGCGAACCGTCTGGGCGTATATACGTTACCTAGCTTGATTTAATTCCGGACTAGGTGGGTTTCATCTCTACAAACGGTAGTCAGGACCCTGGATGCATACTCGAAGACTTCTCAATATTCTACAATATATAGGAAACCATTAAACGCCATTCTCTGCTCATATCTTTGGACGCAGAGGAAGGCGTTTTTTTGTCAGAGTTTATTGGTCATTCGTAGTGTTGAGCGGATTTTTATCGACAAAGTTGAAATCACGGCAAGGTTGTTATGGGTATCGAACATTTTCGATCATGCGGAAATTTTAAGGTTAAAATCTGTGCCTTCATCTATTAACGATCAGCGCCTTTTTTCGGCGTTCCTTGTAATTTTTTGGGCCGGCCCTGCAAATCAGATTACTCAAGGAATAGAGCAGGGTGGATGTTGTGCGACGTCATGACTGGGTATGTGCTCCATGGTTCGATTGGCTGGAAAAAACAAGATCACATGACCTAGTTTTACATTGAAAACAGCCTTTTCCTGTTTTCAGCCTCAGTGTCTTCAGCGTCTCATGGGATAGGACCTGCGGCGCATGCCTTGGGCCAAACCCAGATCAGCTGAAAATTAGCTATCTTCTGCACCACGTAGATATCCTTCTACTATTAGCTGTGGATCCTTCACAATTTTAGTTAGTGAGATTGAGATTTGAAGATCTTTATGTAGTTAGCTAGAGAATTTTTTTAAAGCAGCTATCTACCGCTGTAAAATTCACGGCGGTGGGAAGCGGGGTGGGGGGGCGGTCGGCGAGGGGAACACAGACAGCTCTATCTATAATGAACACTGGTAAAAGTTTCACCAAGAATTTAGTGTACCTTGACATTGGAGTGGAATATCTTTATTTTTAACAGTTTGCTATTGAAATATTTCCTGGATATTGGGCAGGCATCGAACTTTTATTGGTTACAACTTCATTTCTAGTAATGCAGGTCTCTTTGTTAAGCTCTGCAAAACTCCAACTTTTATTATCAGTTATACATTCAGATAGGTTTTAATTTTTCACAACTTTTATCCCATTACACCTGTGACTGTTGATAATCCCAACTTGCGAGTATTAATTACAAGTCCAGGCAATCTTGTAAGTCAGCTAAGGTTGTTTGGTTTGCCAAAAAAAATCCGTGTATCGGTACGAAAATCATCCACCAGTTTAGTGTTTTTTTTATTTTGCGCCACCCAGCATGGTTCAATTGACGAGAGCATCCTACGTAAATTTTTTAAAACATAATTTATATTCAACTCCACAGTGAATTGAAAGGTGCAAATAAAATACCGTGTATTATACCAAAACATAACAGTTACGTGTTTTTTTTTTGACTTTTTGCGCACCACCAGCATTGATTCATTGACGCAGCATCTACGGTAATTATTTAAAACAGCAATTCTATATTCAACCACAGGTGATAAAGGTGCAAAAAAATATCGTTTATTAACCAAACAACATATCAGTTACGTGTTTTTTTTTGTCATTTTGCACTCCCAGCATTTCGTTACATTGACGCAGCATCGCTACGTAAATCTTAAACAAAGCAATTCTAGTATTCACCACACGTAAAATTGAAAGGTGTTTGACAAAAATACAGTTTATTTATACCAATACATAATCACAGTTAGTGTTTTTTTTACTTTTGCACACCCAGAATTGTTCATTTGACGAAGCATCTACTTAAATCATTAAAACAGCAATTTATATTCTCTCCACGGTGAATTGAAAGGTTTGCAAAAAAAATTTCGTTAATGTATACCAAAACATAAACAGTTACGTGTTTTTTTGACTTTTGCGCACCCCGGCATTGTTCATTGACGCAGCATTACGTAAATTCTTATTAATGCAATTTATATTCACCACAGGTTGGGGGGGAAATTGAAAGGTGCACAATAAATATCGTTTATTTACACAAAAACATAAACAACGTTTCGTGGTTTTTTTTTTTGACTTTGCACACCTCAGCCACTTGTTCAATTGGCACGCAGCCATCTAGTAAATGCTTAAAAACTAGTGCAATTTCTACAACCTCAACGGGCCACTTTATTAGGTACACACCCATGCTATGTAATGGGGTTGGACACCTTTTTGTGCCTTCAGAACTGCTTCAATTCTTCGTGGCCCATTGATTCAACAAGGTGTTTATTGCAGACGATGCTCAATTGGTACCAAGGGGCCCAAAAGACCCTGCCAAGAAAATATTTCCGACTCACCGATGACTTCACCACCACCAGCCTGAAACCGTTGTACAAGGCAGGATGGATCCATGCTTTAATGATGTAACGCCCAAATTTATGACCCTACACATTACGAATGTCGACAAGCAGGGCAGAAATCGAGACTCAATCAGACAGGGCTAAACGTTTTTTCCAATCTTTTAACTGTTCCAAATTTCGATGCAGCTGGGCAAATTGGAGCCTCAGTTTCTGTCTCTCTAGCTGCAAAAGGTGTGGCACCCGGTGTAGCGCGGGTATGTGTATTCATGCTGCTGTAGCCCATCTGGACTCATAGTTCGCCGGTATCGTCGGTGTGTGTTCAGAGATGCTATTTCTGCCCATTCTTGGTTCCTTGGTAAAAGGTGGGCTATTTGAAGTCACACTGTTGCCTTTCTATCCGCGTCGAACCAGTCTGCACATTCTCCTTTGCTCCTCTGGCGCATCAACATGGCTATTTCCGCCCACAGGGACCTGCCCAGCTCCACTGGATGTTTTTTCTTTTTCGGACCACTTCCTCTGTAAACCATAGAGATGGTTGTGAGTGAAATCCAAGGAAGCCATCAGACAGTTTCTAATACTCAGGACCAGCCACTTCTGGCACCAGACAACCTTGCCAGTTAAAAGGCTCTCAAAATTAACCTTTTTCTTCCCCATACTGATGCTACGGTTTGAACTGCTGGAGGTTTGTCCTTGACCATGCTCTACATGCCTAAATTTTTTCTTTTTTCGTGTGAAATGAGTTGCTGCCAGTGTAATTGGTGACTTGAAATTAAGTGTTAACGAACTGGTTGGACAAGGGGTATACTAATAATGTGGCAGGTGTAGTGTATATATTCACCAAGCGGTCGAGTGAATTGAAGGTGAAAAAAATATCGTTTTTTATACCAATACATATCAGTTACGTGTTTTTTGACTTGTTTGCGCACCCACAGCATTGGTTAATTGACGCAGCATCTACCGTAAAATCTTAGTAATAAACAGCCAATTCTTTATTCACCACCAGGTGAAATTGAAAGGCCTGCAAAAAATTTATCCGTTTATTATAACAAAACATAAACAGTTACGTGTTTTTTGGAATTTCTTGCGCAACCAGCGATTGTTCTTGACGGCAGCAATCTAGTACTAATCTTATAAACAGCAATCTGATATTCACCACAGTGGAATTGAAAGTGCAAAAAATATATAACGTTTTATTATTATACCAAATAATAACAGTTAGTGTTTTTTGACTTTTTCAGCACCACCAGCATTGTTCATTGAAGCAGCATCTACGTAATATCACTTTAAAACTGCATTATATATTCACCACAAGGTCTGAATTTTGAAGGTGCAAAAAAAATATCGTTTATTTTACCACAATAACATAACTAGTTTCGTGTTTTTTTTTTTTGACTTTTGCCACACCCAGCGCCACATTGTTCATTGACGCAGCATCTACGTAAATCCTTAAAAAAATAACCAGCAAATTCTATATTATCCACAAGAAATTTGAAAGGCTGTTTTTTTGCAAAAACATAACGGTTATTATACCTAATATAACAGTTTACGTTTTTTTTTTGACTTTTTGCACACACAGCATTGTTCTCAATTGACGCTGAATCTAACGTTAAATCTTAAAACAGCATTTCTATATTTCACCACAGAGTGGTTTTGAAAGGTTTGGCAAAATATATCGTTTATTATACACCAAAACATAACAGTTACGTGTTTTTTTGGACTTTTGCACCAAACAGCATTGTTCATTCTGTAGACAGCATCTACGTAAATCTTTTTATCATCTTTTTCCTTTAAAACAGCAATTTCTACACCTCACCGGCACTGTTTTTAGGTACACACAGCTAGTTAAAGGGTTTGGTCCCCCCTTTTTGCCTTCAGAAACTGCCTCAATTCTTCGTGGCATAGATTCACAAGGTGTTTTTGCAACGATGCTTAATTGGTACCCAAGGGGCCCACAAAGAAGTGCCAAGATAAATATTCCCCACACCTTGGACACCTCCACCACACAGCATGAAACCGTTGATACAAGGCAGGATGGGATCTCATGCTTTCATGTTGTGTAGACGCCAAATTTCTGACACCTTTTTACTTCCGAATGTCGCAGCAGACCAGAAGGATACCAGGATATAGTTAACTCATCAGGCCAGGCAACGTTTTTTCACAATCTTTTTTACTGTATCCAATATTTCGATGAGCATTGGCAAATTGCGGAGCACTACAGTTTTCATGTTCTTAGATGAAAGGAGTGCACCCAGGTTTGGTATTTTGCTGCTGTAGCTATCCTGCCTCAAAGAGTTCGCCGTACTGGTGTGTTCAGAGTTCTCTTCTGCCTAACCTTGGTTGTAACGGGTGGCTATTGAGTCACAGTGTGCCTTTCTATCAGCTCGAACACCTCAGTCTGCCCATTCTCCTTTGACATCTGGCTCTAAACAAGGCACATTTCCGCACACAGGAATGACCGCTCACTACGCGATGGTTTTTTCATTTTTCGGAACATTCTCATGTAAAAACCTAGAGTGGTTGTGTACGTGAAAATACCAAGGAGTTCAGCGTTTCTAAAAATACCTCTGACCTCGACCTTCTGGCACCAAACAACCATGCAACGGTTCAATGGCTCTCAATAACCTTTATTCCCAATATGATGGACTTGGTTTTGATCGCAGGAGATTGTCTTGACCATGTTCATACATGCCACTAAAATTTTTTTTGCACTGAGTTGCTGCCATGTGTAATTTGGCTGACTCTAGAAATTATAGTGTTAAAGAACTGTGGGACAGGTGTAATCCTAATCTATAACATGGCCGGTGAGTGTATATTCACACACAGGTTAAGGTGAATTTGAAAGGTGACAAAAAATATTGTTTATTATACCCAAAACTTAACAGTTACGTTTTTTTTGACTTTTGCGCACACAGCATTGTTCACTTGACGCAGCATCTACGTAAATCTTTTAAAAACAGCATTCTAATATATCCACCACAGGTGTACTTTGAAAGGTTGCATCAAAAAAGATCGTTTTATGTATACCAAACACTTAACAGTTACGTGTTTTTTGGACTTTTGCCAACCAGACATTTGTTCATTGACGCAGCATATTCAGTAAATCTTTTTTAAAACAGCAAATTCTATATTCAAACCCAGTTAATTGAAAGGTGTAAAAAATACCGTTTATTATACCACAAAACTTTAACAGTTACGTGTTTTTTGATTTTTGCACAACCAGCATTGTTCATTGGACGCAGCATCTATATTGTTACAATCACCCTTTCGCTATAACGCATTTCTGATATTCAACCACAGGTGAATGAAGGTTTGTGCCAAAAAATTATCGTTTATTTTACCAAAACAAACCGTTACGTGTTTTTTTTTTGACCATTTGCGGCACCCAGATTTGTTCATTGACGCAAGCATATATAAGTTAAATCACTTTAAAACAGCAAAAAATTCTTTACACAACAGGTGTTTGAAAGGATGCAAAAAAATAGTTTATTTTACCAATACATAACCAGGTTACGTGTTTTTTGATTTTTTTTGCACACCCAGCATTGTCATTGACGCAGCATTACGGTAAATACTTTATTACAGCAATTCTACACTCACCGGCCCATCTTTATTAGGTACACCATGCTTAGTAATGGGTTGGACCCCTTCCTTGCACTTCAGAACTGCCTCTCAATTCTTGTGGCAAATAGATTCAACAAGGTGGTTGCAACACGATGCTGTCTAATTTGGTACCAAGGGGCCCAAATAGAGTGCCAAGAATATATTTCCCCCACACCATGACCAACACCACCACCAGGCCTGAACCCGTTGATACAAGGCAGGATGGATCCTTGCTTTCTTGGTTGTAGGACGCCTAATTCTGACCCTACACATCCCGAATGTATAGCAGAAATCGAGACTCATACAGAACCAGAAAACGGTTTTTTTCCAATCTTTTACTGTCCAATTTACAGATGAAGCTTGGGCAAAAATTGGAGACCTCAGTTTCCTGCTTCTTAGCTGAAATACCGGGAGTGGCACCCGGTGTAGGTGTCGGTACTTCTCATGCTGCCATGTCAGCCCATCTGCCTCAAAGTCTCGCCGTCTAACTGTGTGTTCAGAGATGCTCTTCTGCCTATCCTTGGTCTGTAACGGTTGCCTATTTGTGTCACACTTGTTTGCCTTTCTATCAGCTCAGAAACCAGTTCAGACCATTCTACTTTGGACCTTAGGAATCAACAAGGCATTTACCGCCCCACCATATGGACGCCGCTCACTGGATGTTTTTCTTTTTCGGGAAATTCTCTGTAAAACCCTAGAGATGGGTGTGCGTGAAATATCAAGGGCATCAGCAGTTTCTACAAATACTCTGACCAGCCCTTCTGGCCACCAACAAACCATGACACCGGCAAAGGCACTCAATATAACCTTTTCTTCCCCATATATGATGCTCAGGTTGGAAAAGCAGGAGATTGTCTTGACATGGTCTACTGCTAATATTATTTATCTGTTTTTTCCTGCTCTAAGTATTGCTGCCTTGTAATTGGCTGACTTAGTAATTAGTTTTAAACGAACAGTTGGTCAGGTGTACTATAAAGTGGCCGAGTGAGTGTATATTACACAAGACGGGAATTGATTAGGGTGCAAAAAATATTGTTTTATTATACCAAAAAAAATAACACGTTACGTGTTCTTTTGACTTTTCGCGCAACCTCAGCATTGTTCATTGACGGCAGCATCTACGTAACTTTAAAAACAGCAATTTCTATATTCACCACTGGTGGGAAATTGGAAAGGTGACAAAAATATGTTTTTATACCAAAAATAACAGTTACGTGTTTTTTTTTTTTGAAACTTTTGCACACCCAGCATTGGTTTCATTGACGCCAGCAATCTACGTAAAATCTTTAAAACAGCAATCTATATTCACCACAGATAAATTGAAAGGTTTTTCTTTAATTCTTCATTTGCAAAAAATACCGTTTATTATTTCCAAAACTTAAACTGTTAAAGTGTTTTTTGACTTTTGCAACACCCAGCATTGTTCATTGACGCAGCTCTACGTAAATCTTAAAAAACAGCAATTCTATATTTCACCAACAGGTGAATTGAAAGGAACTGTTTGCAAAAAAATTATCGTTTATTATACAAAAATAACAGTTACGTGGGTTTTTTGACTTTTGCGCACCAGCATTATTCCATTGACGCAGATCTACGTAAATCTTAAAACAGCAATTCTATATTCAACCACAGCAGTGAATGTTAAAGGTGCAATATAATATCGTTTATTATACCAAAAACATAACTGTTACGTGTTTTTTGTCTTTTGGCGCACCCAACATTGTTCAGTGACGCAGAATCCACGTAAATCTTTTAAAAGCATAATTCTTTTGTCAACCCTCAAGGTGAATTGAATAGGTGCACAAAAATATACTTTATCTATAACAAAACATAAAGTTACGTGTTTTTTGACTTTTGCACACCGAATTGTTATTGGGCAGCATCCTAGTAAATCCCTCCTCTTTAAAACAGCATTTCTAATATTCTCCACGGAGATTTGAATAGGTTTTTTCTTTATATTTTTGTTTTTTTTTCTAATTGAAAAAATACCGTTTATTATTACCAAAACTTAACAGATTACGTGGGTTTTTTGGACTTTTGCCAGTCCAGATTTGTTGTTAGGCACCTTGCAGTTATAATTGTATTTGAATCCAGCACAATTTTGTTTTGATTCATATATGGATTTGAGTGAATAGCTGTGATTTGCATTCTTTTAAATAAATAAGAGACTTTCCAAAACTATTCCATTTTTACTTCTCAAATTTTTATATTTCTGACATGGAGCGAATTGAAGGTGTGGTAAGCGTGCAAAGAGCGGGGTAGCCTCATGGAGGTAGAGGTACGAGACAAGGGGTGCTCCTTCCAGTGCTCGGCGACAACTCGCATGCCAGGAGGGATCGTCACAGTTCGCAGGACCGTTCAGGCCTGTCTATCGCTGGGTCAGGGCCCTAGTTGAATCTAAGTAACGGAACTTCGTCGCCAATCTGTCCTTCAGTGGTTAATGCAACATGCATCTAGACAGTCTTCTTACATCTCGTCCTCGCAGTCACGGCCACAAATGTCGTCATCAGCATCACTACACATTCTGGTACCCAACATGAGCAGCCCAAAATTGTTCAACTCGTTGTACAAAACTCGTGGAATAATTCCATTGTCTGATGACCTCCTTTGATGACAAAATGCGATTGGGTAGAGTCAGAAGGCATTTAAGAAAGGATCAAGAGGTTGATTTAGTCCTACTCTGACCCCAGGTATATAGTGCCATCGGAGGAATCCGGTTGAAGGTAAGCGCCCAGGTCAATCAGGCAAAAAATCCCGGGCCCGGTCGGCAACGCATTTGCAGTGCCCTTGCTCTTGTAGCCAGCAGGCGCCGGGGGGGCTTCTGGATGCAGGATTGTCAGGACGACCCAAGTCTCTGTGTTGATGATGATGATGATGACGACATTGCCGGTATCCTTCTGGTCTTTTCGCAGAATTTGATTGCGGACGCGCGTTCATCAGTAGGGACGAGCGAGGAAGACGATGGAGTAGTTTGTAAATACGGGTCCCGCCACCCAAAAAGGGAGTGGCGCTCACAGGTTCGCACCCCAGGAAGTTCCGCTATATGATTCGCCAGCCACGTTGTCACACCAGCGACAACCACGCCCTCCATCGCTTATCACCGGGTCAAAAAGGTCCAGGACCTTCTCAAGCCTGGGCCTTCTTTGTGCAAGCCTCTGATTTTCACCCAGCGTTTGTATATGCAGCCTTTGCAGTAAGACGGCATAAGCTGAGGCAAGAACATTAAGAGTAGGTTAACACACCAACCAACATGTCTAGTCTCATGCAGGTCGATTGCATGAGTTGAAAGGGAGGGATCACCTGGCCAAAAATAAGGCCAGACCGACGCCGGGCATCCAACCACTGGTCACACCCTCTGTCTCCGGCCCTCTCAGCCTCCGCCACCACCAAAGCGTTCTCATGCTGACCATGTCTCTCAGAGTATGAATCAGGGGATCAGCTCCGGCTTCAGCCTCCACGTCGCCGACTACCACCAGCACCATCAGTGACCCATCTACCCCTTATCCTTCCGCCCAGTTTGACGACCTGCTTGCCGTTTGTTGACAGCGGCCTTGGGTCTAGCAGCCAGGCCCCTTCTGTTTCGTCCAGGTTTTAGTGGGCAGCATGGAAAGAACAACTTAACCCAAACATCCAAAGCCCAAAAAGCCTGAATGTTGGCGATTGCCAGGCTTTTGGCTTGGAATTGTTGGCCTGTCCGTCTGGGGGACACAGATGGGTTCCGGCCACGTCATGGCCTGCCTGCCCCCAAATACCAGATTGCCGAGCAGCATTTTATTTGCCCAGACCCAGGAAGAAAACGCAGTCACTGCCCTGGCCAGCACGTTTCTCGTGTCGGTCATCTAAAATTTTTTCAAGCGCGTTGTTTTTTTTTTTTTTTTTTTTTTGTTTTTTAGTTTTTTTTTTTTTTTGATGTTTTTTTTTTTCTTTTTTTTTTAGTTTTTTTTTATTTTTTTGTTTGTCTGCATCTGTGTCACTGGGAAAAGTCCATCCTCACCTCCGACACATGGACTTTAGTAAGCAGGCCACAAGGCTGCTATATCTCTGTGACAGTCACTGGGTGAGCTGGCGTGGAGTCTTGGGGGTGACGGTGGCTCTCGGCTCGCGCACGCTCTTTCAAAGCCACAGGGGGATGGTGCAGGCTCTTTCCCCCCAGGTCCTCTGGTGGGCATCCTCGTTGCACCAGAGGCGGACACCAGGCCCAGTGTTCAAATTAACTGTCTTTGGAGGACGTCCAACAACAAAGGTCAGGTGCTGGTTGGTCGGCTCTAAGGCAACGTGAGCCTGAGCGCTGGCTGAGGTGACAAGAACCTTGTTGCCAGCAAGGTGGGGGTTGCCGGGGTTAACGGGCGATATCTGATGGGCCACAGCCCTTAAGACTTCTGTCGGCTGGAGCTCATCCCTTGCCTGGCCACATGTTCATGAAAACTTGTCGTACAGAGAATTTTTCTAAAGAGCTACCCGGGTTCTGGATGCCTGCTGAAAGAAGGCTCGGTTGAGGTCCTTTCCGGCACGTTCGCACCACTGTTAGTCAGCTGGCTGCGTTGCAGGTCAGCTCTGCACTCCCCCGCCTCTACACCCGTCTCATTGTTGACGTGGCAAAACGCTGGAATTTCCACCATCCACTTGCTCCACGTTTGTCAGGCAGCTGCGCAATTCGCCCATTACGTCAGTACCGATAGTTGACACATGGGACCTGACAAGCAGCGGTGACGGACACCGGCGGTGTATGGAGCCTCCCAGTGAGTGGAGGAAGGTGAAAGAGCTCTGCACCATACTTGCCAGTTTTGAAAGAGCCACCCAAAATGGTCAGGCGGGACAATGCAAACTGGTCAGTTGAGCAATTGTTGGGTGATCTTGTTCTGGAAACGATGTTGGGAAACTTGTTAAACACCAAAAAGGTCCCGACAGCGGTACGGAGGTGGAGGAACGGACAAAGAATGCGGATCACGGGCCTTTCTCTCCGTCAAATCCACGATAAGGCACGGTCTGTTTCTCTTTAATTTTCATCGGTATTATTTAGGCAGTGGTTTTCGGGTCCAAGCTGAGTGCAACGGTGGCGAATCTAGCTCTCAGGGTGCATCATCTTCAGGCAAAGTCAGAGGCACTGTCTGTTGAAGCTGTGCGGACGGCCCAGCGGAGGAGGAGGAGGAGGTATTCCTAGACCACCGATGTTACCGAACCCATCCCTGCACTTTTTGTTTAATGTGGTTTCGCGCTGTGAATGTTGAGGAGGAGGAGGAAGATGAGTGAAGATCAGTTTGATAGTGCCCTCGACCCAGAGGCTTGGGAAATAAGGCTCCATCTCTCACATGAGTGTTGGATGCTCCATTTCATCCCAACATGATCATCGCTATTTAAGGCTCATCAAAATGACAACAGGTACTGGTGGCCACACTCCTGGATCCCCGGCTTGTACAAACAAAACTCAGCTCTTTCCTTCCACCCACCCACATAGAGAGTAAAATGCAGGAAATGGAGACCTTTGCTGATTGATTCATTGGGAGAAACATATGTTGATTCATTGCTTCTCGTTCCCCAAATGTCACGGGGGGGGATGGAACATCACATGCGACGTGACGACAGCAGTAGGAGTGACATGTCACGTAGGCACGTAAGAGGCTGCAGCAAGGCAACGGTAGAAGGAAGCCCTAATGGGTGACATCTCGGCAATCCTTTGTTTACACCATACCACAACGAATGCTTTGCAGGGGGCTCACATCCAACACTCAGAGATCAGCTTCAGATCATGAGTGCAAAGACTATCTGCCGTATAAACACCGATTGTTTTTGTATGTGTTCCGGACCCTATAGACCTTCTGGGTATCCCAAAACATGGACGAGTGGCACGAGCTATTGGCTCATCACGCCATAGAGGTGTTGTCTGCCACAGCAGCACAGCCGTCATATCTGATGGGCGAATCTTCAGCACAGTGAGAGGAGTCATTAACAGACAAACGCATCGGACTCTTCCACAGATAATGTGGTTCGTTTGGACTTTCATCAAGTTGAATAAGGCATGTGGATCTCTGATGTTGTTGTGGCCCCAATTGCCCGAGGTCACACGATTCGTTTGCCGGTTCTACTTCACATTCCTTCTTCAACAGAATGGTCCCTCTTTTTGAAAATTTTTTTTAAATGATCATTTCTTACTGCAATTTTTTATTCTCTTTTCCAAACAGTTCATTTTGCTGGTTTTGCTGGAGGGAGATGTAAAAGACAGCCATGGTTTCATGAATGACAACCACGTATTACCATTTAATACTTTTTTTATTAAGATAGTTTTTCGCATTGTCAATAGTTTTTTTGAGGTCATGTTGCTGTGAGATACATCTATATTATGGTTCCTTTGGAACGAAATGTGGCTTTCTATAGTGGGCATTTTCTCCCTACACAAATTTTTCACAGTTGCTGAGATGTCATATTTTTTATTTTTTGGGGTCATGTTGCTGTGAGATACAGCAATAATCATGTTCCTTTGTAACAGAAAATGGTTGGATTCTAAGTGGTTTTCTCCCTCACCAATTTTAACAGTGGACTGAGGAGAAGTAATTTTTTATAATTTTTTGGGTCATGTGCTTTTGAACTGCAGCATTTTACTTACAGTCCTATTATAAAAAAAAATGTTGTTTTCTAAACAGGACTCATTTGTTCTTCACAATTGACCCATAGTGGATCACTGGGTCATTGCTTTGATTATTTTGGGGGCATTTTGCTGTGACATTGCAGCTATACTAGAGGTCCTATTCTAAAAAAAATGTGTTGTTCTAACCGAATTTGTTTTACAATTGTTCTCCCAAAGTGGCTCAAGGGTCTGCTTTGAATTTTTGGGGGGCATTTTTGCCTGTTAAATGCAGCTTATACTACAGGTCCATATCACTAAAAAAAATGTGTTTTTTTCTCCATCAGTCATTTTGTTCTTTCAAATTGTCAAAAGAGGTGGCTCATGGCAGTGATGCGTGCTGTCAGAAACAGGAATAGGTAGGGACACTGTTAATGGACAACAATATTGCCCAAAATGACTTGTATTTGCCAGATATTTTAACATAGTCTTATATTCATTCTAACAATGAAAAATAAGAGAAAACAAAAAGACATGGTGGGAGGACAATGGGATTCCATCCTATTTGTAAAAATGTGTTTTTTCTAGAATTAAAGTACTAAAAAAACATTGCTTGTAAAAATAGCTGTAGGTTCATTCAGAACATGGAGTATGGTAGCACCGGAACCAGAGAACAAAGTACAGAGACATTTTCCACAGAACGTTGTGTATGTTTAAATGAGAAATAAAAAGAATGCACAGAATTAAAGTGACTCTGGGTGTTATCAGGAGCGTTAAACCCAGTATTTCCCAAGTGTAAGATACAATTGGTCCACACTCATCGGAGGGACTAGAGCTACCAGGTTTGACTGTTGTAATGAGGAAAAGCGTGGAGTTTCAAAACTTACGCTCCGCACTCTCGTTCAGCACGACAGTTTTCGTTGTGCTGCGTCATACAGGGCTTTTTAAACCTGGGAGTTTATAGCTGGATCCGGACGGCCAGCCTGGGCTCTCACAGCACCAACCTTGTAAGCTCCGGCCCTGGGGTCATGCTGTGGCCCCAGGACAGGTATAGTCACTGTACCAGTGAAATAAAGATGGTGGTTGAGAAGGACTCCTTTTTCCGGCACTTTTTTAAATGTGGGGGTATCATGAAGGTTGGGGCTCATGCTGTGGCCCAGGACTGGGATATTTACAATGTCCAGTTCAAGTAAGACAGATGGTTCAAATCATGCTGCCTTCTTGGCACTTTTCATTTTGTGTGTGATGCAGGTTTAGGTCAGGCTGTGGTACAAGACAGGGTTAGTTGAGTGAAATGGTGTCTAGTGACTTTTTTTTTGGTGACTTTTGTAACCTAAGTGTGTTGCCTAAGATGTAGCACGTATCCATTTGACTGTTGTGGATGTTAATGTCAGCTTCTCCAGCCTTGTTTGGGTGTAATAATGAAGGTGTTGTTTGCTCTCACCATAGACTTTAATGGATAATCGCTCATAATCGATCGACGCTCACTATCGAAAAACCTTATCGATAGCGGCCGACTATCGACTATCGATCGATCTCGATAGCCAACGCAATCACTCAACACTAGTCATTCGCCTTCAGGATCTTAGAAAAAATTCGGATTTAACGGACCTATACTCCAGGCCATACAGTCCCTATATACCACCCCGACTGCCCGGGTCCTAGCCAATAATTTATTGTCCAAACCTTTTCCAATTACTAACGGCACACGCCAAGGATGTCCCTTATCCCCGTTACTTTTCGTACTCCTCATAGAACCCCTTGCAGAATCCATCCGCACGAACCCATCTATTTCGGGTATCAAAATAGCTGACAAAGCCCATGTGATCTCTCTTTTCGCAGACGACATTATCCTGACGATGTCCAATCCATCTAGTTCTCTGCCTTCCATAATTGAAACTATTGATAGATTTAGTAAACTATCTTACTATAAAATAAACTCCTCTAAATCGCTAGTTTTAGATTTTTTCCTTAGTCCGAATATCTCTACATTACTAAAAACTTTTTTTCCATTTCGATGGCAAACTAAGTCGCTTCCCTATTTAGGCATTCAACTTACCAGAATGAACTCTAATCTAGCGAAAACCAACCTCTTGCCCTTGTACCACGACTTACAAACAGAATTAGACAGAATTTCTAAAATAGACAACTCTTGGTTAGGTAGAATAATCCTTTACAAAATGATAATACTCCCCAAAATCCTCTACTTCCTAAGAACTCTTCCTATACCCATTTCTAATTCTTTATTTTCCCTGTTCCAATCACAAATGAACAAATTCATCTGGAAAGCAAATCGCCCCCGGGTAAAATCGTCCATTATGCACAAATGTGAGCGGCATGGAGGCTTGGGACTTCCGTTATTAAAAGCATACCACATTGCAGTTACAATCGACCAACTGCAGCACTGGTGGTCCCCGACCGACGATAAATTATGGACTTCCATGGAGGCGGGCCTTTTGAACACCACCTCTTTGAAAGCCTGGCTACTTAACCCATCTGCTTCCAAACTACTTACGTCTTCCCACTCCCTGCCGATCACAACATCCACAAAGTATTGGGACATGGTTAACCCAGCTTCCTTCCCAACAATAGCCTCCACGGTGCTTCAGGTCCCGATCCAAACTTTATCTTTTAGTCTTCCCCATATATCTCTCACCAACTGGGAAAAACAAGGCATAACCTACATTCAAGACCTCTACACCAATGACACCCTACAATCTTTCTCCTCTCTTAAATCTCACTATATGCTACAGGATAAAGACCTCTTCCAATATAATCAAATCGCCCATTTTCTCAAAACAGAGAGATCTATCCAAACCATCAGAATTCTCAATCCGATTCTATCCTTGCTAAACAAGAAACTTCCTAAATCCCAAAAGAGTTCTAAATTGGTTTATAACCTTCTGACCAACAATTTCGAATTTGTCAAAACTGACGATATCATCAAATGGGAAAGAGAATTGGGAAGCACAACACCGAACACCAATGGGAGGGTAGCTTTTCCCAGGGGGCCCATACATCCTCAGCCGGGCCGGGTTTTTAAAGAACAGAAACAAAAAACTCTTAACCAAAAGGGGGTACTACAACCCCCTTTTTTCCCTTTTTTAATTTTTTAAAATTTCCCCCGCCTTTTTCACCCCCCTGCGGGGGGGATGCGGGCGGGCCAGGGCTTTTATTCCACAAAATTTTTTTGGTCTCCCCCCCCCCCCCCCCCCCCAAAAATAAAAACGAAATTTTTTAGAAAGGGGGGTCCAAAAGATTCCCCCAAACTTTACACCCAAATGCAATTCCGGGAATTCCCCAAATTCCCTTGTTCCAAATAAAAATTTCAAAAAAATTTCCGCTTTTAAATGGGACAGTGGTGTGCCAAAATTTTCCAAAACGCCAGACAAAGCAATTCCCAAAATCCCTGGAAAAATTCCTGGGCCCCCCCCCCCCAAAATTCAGAAGTTTTTGGATAATTAACCACAAAATTCACATATGAAAAAATTTAGCTTTTGGGAAGTCAAAACCTTTACTTTTTTTTTACACTCGGGAAACCCCTTGGGAGGAACCAAAAACCCCAGTCACTCCCCAACCCAAAACCTTTTTCCCAAAGGGGCGGGAAACTTAAAGGAAAACCGTGTGGCCAAACCCCTTCTTTTCCCCTCCTCCCCCCCCCATTTTAATTCCTTTCCCATTTTTTTCCCCTTCCTCTAAGTGTTTCGGGGAAAATTTCAAAGTCTTTTAAAAATTTTTAAATTTGGTTTTCCTTTTTCAAAACCTATATCATAAAGGAAAAATCCAAATTGGAGACCGATTTCAAATTTTTAACCAATCAAAATTTTTAAAAGGGTTGCAGTTTTAAATGGTAAAAAAGCTTTTTCCACCATGGGTAAAACCCCTATGCTGAAAATTTTTTTTTTAAACAAAAAATTCGTTATTACTTCTATTTTGCTCAAGGGGGATTTTTTTAAAACAAAATTTAAAACCTGTAAAAAACAAAATAAAACCCCTTTGGGTTTCACTTTAAACTAATCTTTATCAAAATTTATCAAAAACATATAATATAAAATTTTCTTTAAAACTAAGTCCCAAATTGCCCTTATTGTTTAAATTACGTTTGATTTTTGTAAAAAAAAATCAAATTTTGGGGTCTGTTTTCCCCCAAACTTGTTTTTAAGCTGTTTTATTTTTTGGAAAAAATTTCCCAAAAAAAATTTTATTGGAAAAAAAAAAAAAAAGGAAAACAAGGGCGGGAAAAGCCCCGCCAAAACAAAAAAAAAGACGCCAAAACCATGGAAAACCCTGAACTGAGTACGCACAAATTTCCCCCAAAGATCGCCGGAAAAAACGCTCAACCCCGGGCCCCCCCATGGGAAAACCCCCCAAGTTGCAAAATTACGTAAAAGGCAAAAGGGCCCAAATTTTAAACAAAACATGCCCAAATTGTAGTTACCAAACAATGATCCATTGCCTAACACCCAACCCAAACCAAAAAGTTTTAAAAAATTAAAAAAAAAAAATTAGATATACCCATCCCAAAAAAGGAAAGGGGGCCCCCAAACGGGCATCAAAATAGTTACAAAAATCATTTTTTGCGAAATGAAAATGCCAATAAAAATTCTTTCTTAAAAATATATTTTAAAAAAATTAAAATAGGAAAGTGAATTTTAAAAACCAAACAAAAAGTTTGGGAAAAAATATATAACGTTTGTAAAAAAAAAACCAAAAAAATTTTTAAAAAATGATTAAAAATATAGAAAAATGCAATATATATTTTGGCATTGGACAAAAATTAAATAAAGGGAAACCCAAAAAAAAACCCAAGAGGCCAAAAGGTTTTAATTTTTTTTAACCGGAGACCCACTCCCGGGGGCCAGATTTAAACAGTGGGTGGGGGTGAAGCCCAGGCAACGCTTTTCCAAAAAAAAATTAACACCCAGGTTCCTGCCGGGGCCCCCGAGAAAAAACAGGGGGTGCGGTGAGACCCCAAAGGCGGGCGTCCGTCATCTATTTAAAGCCCGGTAAAATTTGCCCTTATGAACCGCAAAACGAAAACAGCCCGAGAAGCAGAGGGCGGAAGTGTGAGAAACCCCCCCTTCCTCTTTACACATTTCCCGGGGGGCCCCCAGGGGTTAGCCTCCCCCTTTTCCCTTATGAGGGGCGGGAAAAAATTACCCTTCACTTGGAAATACTGGGGGTTAAACCCCGCCCCTGTTCCACCCGGGTGCCCTTTTTTTTTTTTTTTTGGCATTTTTTTCCCTCATTTTACTCAACGTGCTGGAGGAAATTGCCCTCTGTTCCTTTGTTCCCCCCTTCCTTGCTCCTTTACCCCAGTTTTTTGAATAACCAACATCGGTCAATTCTTCCGTCCTCCCTTGTAAAATTCAGAAAAATTTTTTACCCCAGCAAATTTTTGTACTTTCAAGTTATTTTTAGTTAAAAAATAAAACCCAGAAAACACTTTTTTTAAAATTTAGGAGGGGAAACCCCACCATGTTTTTTTTCCCTCTTTTTTAATTTGTTTAAAGGGGTTTGCCCTCAATACAGGGATTGCTACTATTTTAAATTTGAAAAAACAAGTAAATTTTTGAAAAAATTTTGTCCATTAACAGTGCCCCCAACCTTTTTCCCTGTTTCTGACAGCCCCAAATCACCCTTAAAGGCCCCCTCTTGAAATTGTAAAAGAAAAAAAGTCGTTTAGAAACCCCTTTTTTTTTTTTGCAAAAGGGAACCGGTAGCCCCTACTTTTTTCCCCAACAGAAAAAATGCCCCCCAAAAAAAAATTCAAAACATCCCCTGACCATTTTTGGGCCCAATTGTAAAAAAACAAATGTCTTTTTAAAAAAACAAAATTTTTTAAAAAAAGGACCTTAGTATTGCTGCATTCAAACAGCAAAAAAACCCAAAAAATTAAAAAAAAGACTTTTTCACCCACGTTAAAAATTGTAAAGGGAAAGAAAGCCATTTAAAAGCCCCAAAATTTTTTTCCCTTGTTAACCAAAGGCCCATATTTTTGCGGAAAACTCCACATCAACATGACCTAAAAAACCCCATTGAAAAAACCCTCGAAAACTTTTTAAAAAAATAAAGTGATTAAAGGAATACGGGTTGTCATGAAATTTTGCTGTTTTTAAAACATCTCCTCACAGAAAAAACCAACAAAATAAAACTGTTGGGAAAAGAGAAAAAAAAATTTTGCAGTAAAAATGATCTTTTTAAAAAAAAATTTTTCCAAAGAGGCCCATTTCTGTTTGAAGGGGAAAATGTGGAAGTAGACCGGTAAAACTAATCAGTGCCCCCTGGGCATTTGGGGCCACAACATATCAAAGATCCATGGCCTGTTTTTTTTCATGATTTAAAGTCAAAAAATCAACAAAATCTGGGGATCAATTGCTGTAATGCCCTTCCCTTTTTCCACCCTGTGCTGAAGGCCCCCCCAAGGCTATGACGCTGTGCTGGGCGGGAAAAACACCTCATTGGCGGGGGGCGGGGCCCGCGAGCCCCCGGGGCCTTTCCCTTTTCCTTTTTGGAAAAACCCAAATTTCAAATTGGGGTCCGGAACACACCAAAAAAACATGGGGTGTTGAGCCCGAAAGATGGGGTCGTGAAACCATGATTTTAACCCTTGGTCCCTTGTGTGTTGGACGTGGCCCAAAAACCCATGCTTGGTGGGTTTGGGTGCTTCTGCCCCCCAAAAGTTCCCTTTTCCAGCCACATTACGGGCTACTTGCACCCCACTGCAAAAACCCTAAAGTTTTTCCACCGTGAAAATTTGAGGAACGTGAAGCAGGGCGCAAACAAAAGCTCCGGGTTCATAATCAGAAAGGGTTCTCCTTTTCCCTGCATTTTACCCTCTATTTTAGGGGGGGAAAAAGAAAAGTCCGGTTTTTTGTTTTTGTACCGGGGATCCAGGGGGGTGGCCACCCAGTAACTTTTGTTTTCCCTTTTTGTTTTGGCCCCAAAAATGCCGGGAAAAATTTGGAAGGGAAATGGAGAAACCCAAAAGAAACCATGGGGAGAGAGGGGACCCTTTGTTTTCCCCAAAGGGCCTTCGGGTCGAGGGCACAAACCCAAAACCACCCTTTCCCTCTTCTTCCTCTTCCCGCCTAAAATTCGCCCCAAAACCTCTTTTCCCAATGCAGGGACGTTTTAACGGCCCGGTGCCCCAAGGAATAACCCCTCCCCCCTCCGCCCCCTTTCCCTTTCCCCGGCACAGCATCAACCCGGGCCCTTTGATTTCCTCAAAAGATGCACCCCTGAGAGCGATGGGGCCCCCCTTTTAAACAAACCCTGGCCCCCGAACCACGGGCCTAATGAACACCGAAAAAATTTGAAAACGTGGGGCCCTTTGGGAATTCGACGGAAAGAAAGGCCCTTTCCACATCTTTTGCCCGCTCCTCCCTTCTTTCGTTTGGCGGGACCTTTTGTTTCGGGAGTGTCCAACAAAACGTTCCAAAAACTAAGTTCACCCAAAATTGTAAAAGCTGAAAGGCAACGCCGCAACTAAAACCTTTTTTGTTTTGGGCTTTTTTTCCAAACGGAAAGGATGGGTGCAGGCTCTTTCCCCTTTCCGCTCCAACACCCCTTTTGGCCCCCAACCCCCCGGGTCCCGCGGGCTGTTTGTGGGGGGCCATGTGGTCCCCCTTTCGAACTGCTTAATTGTTTTTTCGTTTGCCCCCCCACAATGGGGTTAGAAATTGGGAGGGGGGGAAATTTTACCCAGCGTTTTCCCCAACGTAAAACAAAGAAACTTGGAACGGGGGGGGCCCGAGCAGCCCGCTGGCCACCCCGCACCAGGGGGGGGGACGAAGCAGGATGCAAACCCCCCCGGGAAAGGCAACTCAAAACCTTTTACCTTTTCTTCACACCCCCGGCCCCGGGGGGCGCTTAAAAATTTTCCCTAAAGGGGACGAGGTTAAAATTAAACATTGCCCAGGAAAGGGGTTTGTGCTCCAGCCTACCCAATCCTTTAAGGGGGGCCACCCAGTTTTTTCCCCCCTTTAAACCCGCAAACCCAACCTTTCCTGGCACAAGGTTTTCTTGTAAACCCAAACCACCCCAAAAGGCCCCGGGGGGAATGCTGAAGGCCGTCCACATCTCCAGACCGGGGTTTTGGTGGCCCGGTTCTCCACTCCCCAAAAAGTCTCAAAAAATTTTTCAAAAAGGGCCTGGTTTCGTTTTTGGTCCCGAATACCCAAACCAAAAAGGCCCTGGGGGAAAGAACCCCCCCCGCACCACCCCTTTGGGGTTTTTGAAGAGGGGCCCGCCCGAGTGGGAAAAGAAGCCACCAAAATTCCCCGGGTCCCAGGAAAAACATCCAAACCCGGGCCAAACCCCCAGGGGAGCGTCACAAGTATAGGGGGCCCGGAAGGCCGTTAAAAAATTTGTCCAGGGGGGGTTTGGTTTAAAAGGGCTTTTTTAGAACTTTTTCCCTTTTGGCCAAAAGATCAGACAACGCGTTTTAAAAAAATTTAAAATGACACGGGGGCGGCCAAAGGGAAAGGGAGGGCTTTATTTGGCAAAAAAAATTTTTTCCCCCTCCCGGGGGCATCGGGTTTTTGGGGGACAGGGAAAGGGCCATTTTGGGTTTGGAAACCCCATCTGTGCCCCCCAAAGGAGGGAAAAAGGCCCAACATTTCCAAGGCCAAAACCCGGGAAAAAATGCCGACCCCAGGGGGTTTTTGGGGGGCTTTGGGGAGGGTTTTGGGTTAAAAGTTTTTCTTCCGCCCCCAAAAACCTGGAAAAACAAAGGCGGGGCTGAAAAGGGGACTTTGGCCGCTTTTAACGGCGTGCGGGGCGAAAAAAAAAACCCGGGCCGGGAGGGAAGGGGTGGGAAGGGGGTTCTCTGGGGGGCGGGGTTGGAACCCCCGGGCCCAAGGGGTGGGTGCAAAATTTGCGGAAGGCTGACCCCTTGATCTTTACCCCCCTGAGAGAAAAGGGCAGGGCGGGAAGGAAAGTTTTGGTGGTGGCGGGGGAGGATGAGGAAAGAGACGGGGGTGTGACAGGGGTTGGAAAACCCCCGGCTTTCCGGTCGGGCCCCTTTTTTTTGGCCAAGTGTTTGCTCCATTTCAACTCATGCCTTCGCTGCCTCGGCCGAGCCATGTTGGGGGGGGTTAAACCCCAAAGATTCTTGCCTCAAACTTATTTTTTTTTTTTTAAAAAAGGAAAACCCCATATGACATCGCTGGGGTGAATAAAAGGGGGCTTGCTCAAAAAAGGGCCCAGGTTTTGAGGGGTTTCCCTACCTTTTTAAACGACCATAAGCGAGGGGGGGGGGTTTTCCACTGACCGGGGGCCCTTGGCAAAAATCAAAACAGAAAGACTTCTGCGGACCGCCCTTTCTCCCCTTATTTTAAAAGGGGGCGGGCCCCGAACTAAAGAAAACTCCCCCACCCGCCCCTCCTCGTCCAGTGATGAAGCCTCGAAAAGAAAAATTCTGCGAAAAGCCCCACTTTTTGGGAAATCCGCAATGTTTTCCATCACCCCGTCTTTTCCTTTTTTTCCCCTTTTTTCCTTTCTTCCCTGACATTCTGACCAGGAGTTTTGCGGGCAAACAAGCAAGAGATGTAAGAAATTTGGCGTTGCCAAAACCCCGCCCCCGGGGGGATTTTTGCCTTTAAAAACCGGCTTCCTTGTCCCTCTGATGGATCATTAACTGGAAATCAAGCAAGAAAAAAACCCTTTGGCCTCCTTGACCCTTTTAAAACCAGGGCCCTTCTGACCCCAACCCATTTGTCATCAAAGGAAGGGTCTTCAAAAAAAAAGGGAAATTTTCCCCCGTGGGGGGGAAACCCAAAGTTAAACTTTTGGGGCGGGGCCTTGCCAGGGGACGGATGCTGAATGCCCGGACGCATTTGAAAGCCGTGCCGGGGAGGACGAGGAGGTAAAGACTGCTGGGAAAGAAGGATTGTTTAACCCCACTGAAAAAGTTTGGCGGCCCTTTTGGTTCGTTTTACGAGATTCACAGGGCCCCCACCCAGAGAGACAGGCCCGAGGGTTCCACCCCAAACCACAACCGCTGGCTTGGGTTTTGTCGCCAGCACGGGAAGGACACCTTCTCTGAAACCCTTTCCTTTTCCCCCTCCCCATGTCCTACCCCCCTTTTTGCTCGTTTCCCCCACCGTTTTCCCCCATTTTTCAAAAGATAAAATTTGAGGGGAAAAAGGGAAAAAGGGGTTTTTGGGAAACCCGTCCTTTTAAAAAGATAACCAAACCCAAAAGCTTTCTAAAATCCCTAAAAAAATCAAAACAAAATTGCTGGATTAAAATTTTAAACGCAAGGGGGCTCTATCAAAAAAAAGCGGACGGGACAAAATTTCAAAAAACACTTAACGGGAAATGTAAAAACCGGATTAAAAAAAGATATTTTTGGACCTATAAAATTCACCTGGGGAAAAACCCCCTACAAAATTTGGCAGTTTTTAAATTTTAAAAAAACTGAAAGGGGGTTCTATCAACAAACCTGGGAACGGGGAAAAAAGGAAAAAAAACCATTTATCTAAAATGTATAGGGAAATAAAAAAAGGGGTTTTTTTGGGGGCCCACCTATCAATTCACCTGTGGTGACAAAACCAAATTGGGGGATTCAAAAAAAAACGGGAAAAGGTCCTATCAAAAAAATTTCGTACTGGGCCCAAAGTCAAAAAACAAAAACCCAAAACACGAAACCTAAAAATGTTTTAAGGGAATAATAAAAGGTTTTTTTGGGGCACCAAACCAATTTTTGGGGTTTACTAAAAAATTTGTTTGGATTAAAATTTTAAAAAAACCTGAAAATTTCCTCTAAAACAAAGAGACGGGAAAAAATTAAAAAAAAAACACCAAATCTGAAATGAATACTGAAAAAAAAAAATTTGCAGTTTTGGGAAAACCTAACAAAAAAAACCTCCCATTTTCCCAAAAAGATCTGAATCCTAATATAAGTTCAAGGCGGGCCAAAAAACCAAAGGGTAAAAATTAAACCAAAAGAAAAAACTGTTAATAATAAAGCTATTGCAGTAAAAAATGTCTGCAATAAAAATTTACCCCAGAAATTTCTTTAAAAAAACTTGTTTTTGTTCGCACCCGGGGGGGCCCCCTTTCCTCCCCCCCCCCCCCCCTCCCCCCCCCCCCGGTGATTTTTTAACAGCGGGGAGATCCCCCTTTAAAATTCCCTGCCAAACTACCTAAAATTTTAAAAACCCTTTTGATCAAACTAAGTTCAAAGGGATCACAGCAAAAAGAACGTCTCGGGGAAACAAATAGAATAATTTTCGCTTAGCTGTTTGCAAAAGAGGTAGGGGCGAAACTTCCTACTCCCTTTTGAGATACTGACCCAAACCCCTGATCATAACAGGAAGGGGTTGGGTTTCTTTTAAAACGAGGAAAATTATTTTTTATTTTCCCCAAATCCCCCAAACCCAACCCCAAAATCCCGGTCTTTGAGGGCGACAACCCCGACATCTCACCCTGCTCTATTTTGTAAGCCAATTTTCGGCCCCCCCAAAATGACGGGAAGCGCCGATTTTAAATAATTTTTGGCACAATTTTAAAAAAAAATTTAAATCACTAAATTTTAAAAAATCCAAACCAACGTTTTTACCGGGCCTTTTTCAACTTTTTTCGATAAAATCGTAAAACACTTTTCCAAAGGGGCCTTTGGGTTTGCCAACTACTTGCTCTTGGGGCCCCCCCCGCTAAACCTTGCCCACTTGTTTGGGCGGTCTGGAATAAAAAAAAAAAAAAAAAAGAAGAAGAGAGAATCTTCGCTAAAATTTTTTCCTTATAACCTTTTTCCAAACCCCAAGGAACAAAATGGGGGGGGCTCTGCAAAAAAACAAAAAAAATCTAAACCTGCGAAACTCCCCCAAAATTTTTTTTTTCCCAACAATTTTTCCCCCTTTAAACTGCAAGTTTTTTGGGGGAATCAAAACCCCTTTAATCCTTTTCTCCAACCAATCAGGGGCCCCCTCCCCCCGCCCGAATTCCATAACATGGACCCCAAATGCCCCCAGAATGGGATTTCCCCTTTTAACTGAGCCCCCATTTCCCCAAAGAGACTTTTCTCATCCCCCAAGGAATACATTACATAGAGAATTTAAAAAAACAAATTATGACCCCCCTCAAATCGGAAATACAGTCCTTGGTTTAAAAGAAATAACAAAACGAATCAGAGGAGTCCCCCCAAATCAGTGATCACAGATGCTCTTTCACCCTTTTTAAAGTCTTAGGGCAAATGTGCTCCCAAATCCTCTCAACTAGAGTTAGGGATTTTAGAATACATCCCCTTTCCCAAAAACCCCAAAAACATCTTCCAACTTCTTTTCCAAGAGACGTCTTTTGCCATGGTCCACTTTTTTAAAACCAAGGTTTAAATTTTCCCTAAAAGCCCAAAGAGGTCATACTTTATTGCCCCCCAACCCAAGATTCGCAAACCCTTTCCTTTTTTAAACCAAAACCTGCACGGGCCCCCCCTGTTTTAAACGGAAAAAATTTGCACCATTTACAAAAAATCCTCAAAGACCACAAAAATAAAACTCCCGAGGGGGTTTTTTTCCAGGAAATTGTTGAAAACAAAAGATGGAACTGCTTACACTTGAAACTCTCCAACACAGCAAAGGAGCTTCCCCTGTCCGGGAATTTTGCTTTCAACCCCAAAATTTTCCCCAAACAAAGAAAAGGACCCCCCAGAAAGGGGCCCCATCAAAACCCACTTTGGCCCCGAAAAAGTAAAAACAGAAAAAACCGCACACAAAAGGGGGTGAAAAAGTCTCCCGCACGTACTGATGGTTTCCTGAGTCCTCGGAGCTACTCCAGTTCCTATCGACACATCCTGTAGTTTTCCGGTTTTAACCCCTTGGGGCCCCTACCTTCTGCAGGTTGAGGCAACGACTTTCCCTTTGTTATTTTCCCCTCCTCCGGGGGGAAAAACTTCCTCCTTTATTGTGTTAACCCCATTTATTGTTTTTTCCGCATGTCAGAAACCCATGCAAATTTTTTTGCAATTCCCTTTTTTCAGTTTGAAAATATGTTTTTTGTGCCTTTCATTGGTTCCCCAAGAGGGTTTTTTAATTGCCTACCCGGGTTTTTGCAGGAAAAAAAATGTTTTTTCCGCCTAATTTTTTATGACTCTAATAAGGCTTTTTAAATTTTTTTTTTCCCAACGGGAATGGTCCCCAATTCCCCATTTAAGAGATCGTTGATGTTTGGGGGGATATCTTTAGGTCCCCTGCTGAAAGTGGTCTGTCTGCAGGAGACACTATTAGAAATGCTTAAATTTATCTAGGCCTTTAAAAAAAAAAAATTTCCCCCCCTGTTTCCATTCAGCATGGTTTTCAAAAAATGTGGGGTTCTTTCTTTGGTTAAGGTTCTGGGGCCTTTCATTTACACCAAAACTTTTTTTGATGTTAAAGGGCGTTTTGTCATTATTTTAAAGTTCGGGTTAAAAGGGGGGGTCTCGCTACAATGATTGGGGTTTTTTAAAATTTAAAAAACTTTAAAAAAAATCAAAATTTTCAATAAATGTTCATTACAAATGTCCTACTGTTTTGATTTTGCCCCGTTTTAGGAGTGCATCAGCTTTTTCAAATTTCCAATAGAGCTTATCCCTTTTGGGTGTAGGTCTGTATGACTCATCACCTTTGAAGACAGGTCGGAGCAGAGAGCCCCTCTAGGAGAAACAAGTTTACAAAAAAATTTTTTGGGGGGTATCTGCTAAAAAAATAATTTTTTGTATTACTTGTTTTCCTAGTTTTTTTGGATATATAGGGAATTTTGCGGGTCCCTTTTTGGAATTATTTTGGGTTGTGCCTACTTAGGGTGCCTCCTCATAGTGGGGCCCCCTTTGTTGGGGCATTACTTGCCGAAGGGGGCTATTTCAACCCTTGGGGTCAGCACTACTGTATGGTGTAATCTGTATTTAGGGGACCAACAATCTTTTTCTCTCTTAAAACCAACAAAACTATGGTGTTTTTTGCTGTTGTCCTTCGTTGAAAGGGCATTTTTAATGCATATCAAGTAAAAGTTATTTTTTAATTGGGTTTTTTCTCTCACTGTGAATTTTTCCCACCCCACAGACTCAGACTTCACCCATTACTCAGCAGCTAAAGACTCGCATGCAAGACTTGACTACTTCTTGCTTAATAGACAAGCTCTACAATCTGTCTCTCATTCTTACATAGGCTACAAAACATGGTCTGATCATGCGCCAATTTTTTTATCACTCAAAACCGACTTTTCTCCCCCCTTTCACTCCCCTTGGCGTCTTAATAATTTCTTGCTAAAGTCACCCAAAGTTATCCAAGAAGTGGAGACGGCCCTCAAAGAGTATTTCGACTTTAATGTTCCCTCCGCTCCATCAGAGGAGACAGTATGGTGCGCACACAAAGCATATGTCAGGGGTCTTTTTATCTCCATTGCTAAGAGAGAAAAGAAAATCAGAGATAAAAAAAACTTAACGACATTCTAGATGGTATTAAGACCTTAGACACTCGATTTAAAACAAATCCTTCCCAAGCCGTTAAGGAAGAACTGAATCAAATGAAAAAACAAATCAGCAACTTGCAATTGCAACAATACGAAACGCAATTAAATGGATTAAAATGGAATTTCTATTTACAAGGGGACAGACCCAGCAAATTATTAGCGAAAAGAGTAAAAGTTATCCAAGCAAGAACTAGAATTCCATTTTTTACCTCCCCCAGCAAAGGTAAAATTTGTGACCCGCAAAAAATATCAAATGATTTTGCTGCCTATTACAGCTCGCTATATGACTTAAGTCGAGATCCCTGCATCTTGACGGTCAAAAAAGAAAACATAGATAGTTTTCTTAATGAGGTAGCCCTCCCTTCCCTAACAGATGAACAACTGTCTTTCCTTAACCTTCCTATCACACTATCGGAAGTCGAATAAACAATATTAAAACAACTTAAATGTAATAATCCCCTGGACCCGGCGGGCTCTCGAACGTACTTAAACCTTTAGTTAATACCTACTCCCAATTTCCCTACTTAACTCGGACATCAAAATATATTCTGAGATTATAGCCAATAGACTTAGTGATGTTCTCCCTTCCTTGATAAACAAAGATGGCATAAGATAATAGACATCTTACAATTGGCGCAAACTGAAAAAACACCTATTACTCTCCTGTCTTTAGACGGAGAAAAGGCCTTTGATCGGATAAACTGGGATTACATGCAAAGGGTCTTGATAAAATTTGGTTTCTCTGGTCCTATTCTCTCGGCAATATTATCTTTATACTCTTGCCCTTCCGTCAAAGTTTTTGCCTCAGGATTTCTTTCAGATAGTTTTAAAATATCAAATGGCACTAGACAGGGCTGCCCCTTATCCCCCCTCATTTATGACCTATGCGCTGAACCTTTAGCGGAGCACATCCGAAACACTCCACATATTAAAGGAATTCAAATAGGTAAATAATCCCATACAGTAAGTTTATATGCTGATGACATTTTGATTATTTGTCAACAGCCAAGTTTCTCTATTCCTTCTCTCCTCTCTCCTGCTTGCAAACGCTACGCCACAAGAATCATACTATAAACTTAATATCACAAAATCCATACTTCTACCTATTAACTGTCATCAGTCGTTAAGATCACAACTCTCAGACATGGATCTCATATGGGCAGACAAATATATTCCTTACTTAGGAATAAAGATATATCCAATATATAGATCAAATAAAAAAAAATCTAGAAGATGTTTCTGCACTCCATCCTAGAGAAATTAACAGGTTTAACCAAACTAAGGCTTTCATGTTGGGACGTATTAACCTCACCAAAATAGCTTCCCTCCTGCCAAAATATTATATGTTTGCTAGATTTCTTCATTCCAGTGTCCTGAAACATTTATAATGACTCTACAAACGCCATATTCTTTATTATCACTTTATTTGGTGATCTGTAGACCAGTTTAGAAAACCAATACTTATACAGGAAATAGAAATCATGGAGGCTTATCGTACCTAATTTGCTACATTATAATCTGGCCTTCCATTCTTGAACCCCCTTAACTTCTTTTGGAATTCCACACCACCGAAGACACATAATTGGATCCTGCATAGAAAATGCATAGTCACTAGAGGATCATTTAAAGATCATATCATAGCTACATTGTTATTCGGAAGACTACCAAAAACTACGTCACTATTATCTCTCTGCAGTGCAGAAATTGTCTGGCACTAAATGTTATAGTGACTAAACAAAAAGTACATTTGGACAAATTATCTTGTCCACTATCCATGCTACAAATGATATCCCCAGATATACCCATTTCAAATTAGATAGCATTAGGAATCCAAAATGTGGGAGACCTATTCCATAACCGAACCTTTAAATCATTGTGAGGAGTTAGTTCGTCAATTTTTAAATCCCTAGCATCAATTCTTTTATACCTTCAAATACTACACTGGTTTCAGACTCCATAAATGCCATTACAATCTCACATTCCCTCGAGCATTTTCTAACTTCCCGTTGAAAAAAGTGCATAATATAAAAGGTTTATCCTTTGCTTACCGAACCTTATATGATATAGATTTAGATGTTAAACCTGCCTATGCAATAAAGTGGGAAGGTGAATTAAACATTTCTTATTCAGCGGAAGATTTGATCAGGGCGGCTAATGTCCCAAATAAGTTTTCCAAATGTGCCAACCATGTAGAGCTTTCAAGAAAAGTACATTTAAGATGGTATTTAACCCCAAACAGGCTTGCACACAGTGGTGCCGGATATTCTCACTTTTGCTGGAGAGGTTGTGGAATGAAAGGCTCCCTACCTCATATGTGGTGACATTGTCCACTAATTAAACCCTTATGGCAAGACCTAGAAACTCTACTACGCAACCTCTTCAATTGGCCAGTGCAACTAAAGCCTGAGTTAGCAATATTGGATTTAGATTTTGAAGAGATCTGTTGCCCTTTTTGAACAGTATTTTCACATGCTCTAATAACGACCAGGAATGTGATAGCCTTCCATTGGAAGACTCCCTATACGCCAAACATTAAGGAAGTTATATCTAGAATAAAATAGACAATGCAATGTTGGAGATCTGTCCTAGATTTCACCTCCTCATGCATTATACCCACACACACAGATAATTGGAACCATGGATACAATTAGAGATGGGGGCGAGATTTCTCAAAATGTCGATTCGTATCACTTCGCCGAATTTTCTGACAAATAAATTCGGAATCCAAATTACTTCGGTCACGAATTGCTTAAAAAAAGCAGCTATTCCAGTCTGCACAGAGCCGCCAAGGTGCGGTAGAACTTTTTGCTGCATGCTTAAAATATCAGAGGGAGCTTGGTTATGTGTCTTCATACAATGTGTGTTTAATGTTATGACACGCAGATGACCTGCCGCCGCTCTTGAGAATCGTCTTCACTATAAAATTCCCTGGTCACTTAAGAGGGCAAAACTTTACCAAAAAAACGTCAAGCGGGAATGTAGCCTGATAAAGTCATGCCATCGAAAGCTGGAAAAAAATCAAGTCTGGAGAGCTCAGGTGGCAACATAGTGAACAGAGTGTGGAGGTGACTTCGGACAGCCAAGACAGCATGAGTCAGGCCGTGGCAACAATGACATTCTGGAGGCGGCAAAACAGTATTAGGCCACAGAGTGTGCACAATGATACAGTGTGTAGGTCACGCAGCAGCATCATGAGATCAGGCAGTGCACAATGACATTCTGGATTCGGCAAAACAGTATTACGCCACAAAGTGGCACAATCACACAGTGTGGAGGTCACAGGACGGCAGCAGTAATGAGAACAGGCAGATGGCACAATGACATTCGGAGGTGGCAAAACAGTATAAGGCCACAGAGTGGCACAAATCACACCAGGTTGGAGGCACGGCGTCAAGCAGTATAAGATCAGGCAGGTGGCACAATGACATTCTGGAGAAGGCGGCAAAACAGTATTAGGCCACAGAGTGGCACAATCACCAGTGTGGAGGTCACGGCGGCAGCAGTATGAGATCAGGCCAGTGGCACAATGACATTCAGGGAGGCGGCAAAAACATTAATTAGGCCACAGAGTGCACAGATCAAACAGTGTGGAAGTCACGACAGCAGCAGCAATGAGATAAGGCAGATGGCAACAATTGACATTCTGGAGTGTGCAAACACACAGACAGACAAGCCACAGAATGCGCACACACAATGACTGCGAAGACAGCACGGTAACGGCATCAGCGCCAGGCAGCAGCATAGGTCCAGGCAGTGGCACCAACTACACAGTAGACAGGAGGGCACACGGAACCGAGCAGTCACAGCGTCACATGAGGTACAGGTAACACAGTCGACACAAACACAACTGCACATTATTTGCGGAACGGCGCGTGGCAAAAACCAGGCAGAGAAGGCCAGAGTGGCAACACACACGACTAAGCATGAGCTCATGTCACACACGAAAAAGCGGACACAGCAGCAATGAGGCGCTCAGAGCAGTGGCGCACAATGACACAGTGTGGAGGACATGGCAGCAGCCAGCAGCATTCAGCAGTAGTTTTCTTTTTTAAACGCGGCAGACGGGACACAGTGGCAAAAAATGACACAGTGTGCACATGTCACGGCAACAGCAACAGACGCAGACACATGAGGCATCATTCAGACAGACAGGCAACAATGACAGAGTGTATGAGGGTCTCTGGGTGCGCACACAACCGAATCCCTCGGATACACGAGACAGGTAAAGGACACAATGGCGAAAGAAAACAGTCACAGACAGATGACTGTTGCCACTCAGGACGGTTGCGCGCGCATCAGATAGGTCTATACTGACAGAGACAGGTAGTTGAACCCAGACGACCCTAAGGCATGGTGTGTGGAAATCCCTCCTGGCCGACAAAATTGACACGCCTGCATTCCATCTTGCAACAAACACGGTCAGGGTCGTTCTCCACATTTCCGCTGAGACAAGCGGGACTTCCTCCTTGGGGTAACGCGATGGCACCCACTAGCTCAGCACCTGAAACAACACGAACCAGCCTCTAGTAAGCCACACTCACTGCCGGAAACAAAGCAGGACCAGCTTCTCCACTGCAAAATCCCACTCGGCAAGTTGCGGCCACACATCCAGTTGGCTGCCCAGTAGTCGCAGCGGAATATTCTAACATGAGAGCTTGGCGCGCAGAGTGCTAGTCCAAGTAGCAGCCACAACATTTATGTTTCAGGGACTGCTACAGGTGGTGCTAGACTACTGCCAGATGGCGACTGCCCTCCTCACTAGGTCGGGTGAAGGAAGCTGCTCAAGCAGTGACTCCAGACTTAGGTTACACTGACTCCAGATGGAGCTGGTACTGCTCCTACAACACACCCCGCACCTTCCCCCCACAACAGCCACGGCAGCTAACAGAACGATGAGCGCTGAAAGGACCCCCCAGGCGGTCAGACATGTCAGAGGAGGGACGATGCCGTCACAAAGGCAAGCACGGACCCACGATTACGGAGGATTCCCACATAGTACTACTGATTATGTCCTTCTCCATCTCAATACAGCTAGGAAAAAAGGCTCCCAATTTACTAGGACCGGTAGCGAGGGACCCAATAGGAGTGGCGAGAGACCCAAGCACAGTCACACCACTCACTGCACCGGAATGCTGACATTCGTCTGTCACTAGCCAGCAAATAAGCAATGCGCGGGCCATTCTGCACAGTGACTCCGAGGGGCTCCCTGCCTCCATTTCCACTTATACTGGCCACGGTAACTGTGGGGGTCTCTGCCTCGTCTTCCTCATCTCGCATCCCCTCCTCCAGCTGATCCTGCTCCGCCACTCTTGGCACCTGGTTAGAAAATCCAACTCAATTACATTCACCAGACAATGCTTCTGCTCCAATGTCCTCCTCCTCATTTCAGTCCCCACCGGACTCATGTGGGCCACGAGAATGTAGTCGCCACGTCCCATTGCCCCTGCCCGAACAGATTTTTCAGCATCTGTTCCAGGACATGAAGAAGTGGAATGATGTTATTCATTCCCCCGTAGTCCCTTGCGACTGACAAATAACGTTGCCTCCTCGATTGCCTCAACAACGGCAGGTGTCACGCATGAGCTGCCACTGCTGACATCAAAGTTACCAGGGGAGTACTTCTGTCTGCCTGGATTCATCAAAAAATCGTTAATCGATGGCCTTTCTCTGTTCAACAGTCGTCCAACATGTGCAGCTGGAATTCCAGCGGGTGGAAACAATCGCATATCAGCGTGTGTTGGTGAGGCGTTCGTTTCGCCGCTGCAACTCGAGGAGGTGTCCCTTGGCATTGGTACGAGATGATTAAAAGTGCATGCACATTTTCCTGCCATTTCCATAGAATGTTCTGAAGATCGAGTGAAGACATCAGAACAATTTCACTAACCAGATTGAACACTTGCGCCATTCAAGTGGCGCATGATCATCCCTACCTCGGTCAGCGCGGACACACCAATGTTCCGTCCTCCCCAATGTCCGTCAACCATGGTCCGATTTGATTGCAGTTGGCGCGTGAGAAAGCCCCACCCGATTTCTTGCTGCATGACACGGAGCGTTCCTCCGGCTGTGTGACCTTTCGTTTCGCCGAGGCAAGCCAGGTGTAGAACTGCGTGACACCGCGGTTCCCCTAGCACATGTGGGTATGAATGAGCAGTAACTTGTGAGGCTGAGATGGTGTTGGTGGATGGGAGTGAGGAGGAGGTGGACATTGGCGAAGGTGCAGCATGTATGACAAAAACGAGGATGAGAAAGCGGGTCGTCCTCGCTGCCAAGTGTTGGTTGTGCCTGTGCTAGAAGCACATTCACCCAGTGGCCGAAAAGGACATGGTACTGGCCCTGACCCGAGTTTTACGAGCTCGAGAACGTCCGTGCTGCCGTGCAACCTTGGAACAAACCGATAAGTCGACAAGGACTGATCCACCTTCTGTTCTACATATTATATGAAGTGCTGGTACTGCCTTCTTGGAAAAGAAATAACGGCTTGAACATCTCCATCTCGGCTCGGCAGCAAGGCCAGTTGGTCCTCTGAATGGTGCTGAGTCCACCATTTGGAAGGGAGGGACTGGCAATACAACAACTTGGACAGGACACGGTCAGCTTGCTGCGACCTTAGGATTGTTGGGACGCATACTGTTGTCTCTTTGGCAAATCGCCTCGCTGAACGACTGCTGGCGCCATGAGTAAGTGAGGAACAGGAGCATCTGACGGCCGGGAGAATGATGTTAAGAGAAACAAGCTCCCTTCTGCAAGGTTTGTGAGCCTTGACTGGCTGCACTGGCATTCTTGCCACTGGGCGCTGCCGCTGCTGATGCTGCGGCTGCAGGATGGACCCCACCACATCTGATCCACACGTTTCTCCCAGGCCACCGGATTGTGACCTCAGCCATGTGTTGACGTCAGGGCCGTGGTTGCAAGAACTTTGAGCTCCCTGCCACCGCTTCCACTTCTGCCACGAGATTCTACATAAACCCATATTCGCTCCTCCAGTGTCTTAGTAAAGAACTGCCTACACCGCCGAGTATCGGATTTTAACCGCCAACGGCTCCGCACTGAGGTTGACTACTCGCTGCCCGCTGCCTCGCTGAGGTGGCCCCCTGTGCCGCTACTTTCTTGGACCTGCGAAGGCGGGTTTGTTAACCCCGTGGGCCGCTAGGCTTCCGACCTCACACTGCTGCTATCCTGCTGACATTGACTCTTGGCCACTATGAGCTGAAAAGAAAAAAAACACCCACTTAGCTGCTGCGCTGCACAGCCTCGAGCAAGCTGCACGCGGCAGAAACAACAGCCTCTTCCCTGACATGATGCAGCCCTTAGCACCTCACCAACCGGCTACCCAAGTGCAGTCGGTCCAACATCATCATCATTTGTGTTTCACTCGTCCCAAGCTGTCCTCATACACATGGCACACTTCAAGGTATGCCCGAGGCTGACACTCAAATCACTACATGACCTCCCATGCCACTCACCACATCCATACTGTCTGAACTCCTACACAGCAAGAAGCAGGCGATATCTTGGCCACATTTCTTTTCTTCGACTGCACCAAGTAGCTGCCTGACTGCCCTCCTACAAATTGTCATAAAATCCAACCTCAGCATTATTAAATCTACAAAGATGGGCAACAGAGCCCAGACCACATAGTAGATCTCATGCTAGGGAATTCTGGATGGACAGAGGTGGGCTGAGGAACAGGTGAGGGCCCGCTGAACAGTCCCTCGCCGAGGCCATTGCCAACTAATGGTTTTGTTTCTTCGAGGTTCCCACCGACTCTTCTGCTGAGCGAGTTGTCAGACACTGATCAACCTGTAGATCGCACGGAAAGAGATGACCTAAGACTCAACACACACTCAAGACACCACTTGGATTGCTGACAAACACACGACCAACCTCCAGAATGAACACAAGCGCAGTTTGGTACCCTTCACACGAGTGACCCCTGCTGCGACCACTCCCCAACAATGCTAACTCGCATAGCATGAACCTGGGCCAGTTCCACACGGAACATGTATCTATGCTACGGCCACTGCCACTCAGCAAGTGAAGCAAGACCTGCCACCTCTCTGTCTGACATACTGTTTTGTTCTAAAATGTAAAGACACTGTTGATGATATTATCTCAATATGATAAATAATACACCTGTTTTGACTCCTAAATGACCCAGTAACAAGCTTGGGTAACCCTCTGGATATAATTGCGCCACCACAAATGGCCAGGAAAAATTTACTTGTATGTGTCCGTTTAAAACACTGTGTGTTTTTTACTAAATGTAAAAAGCACATAACCAGGCTTAATAAACCTTCGCATGAATTAGGTTACAGGAAAAATGTATATATTTTGGGCTTTGAAAAAGACGGTTTAATTTTCTTGTCCAGCACAAACCAGCAAAACAACGCTTAATTAACCCCTGGATGTAAATTGCGCAATAGAATTGAGCCGCACAAAATAGTACGATTTGTAGCATGTACAATTGCGTGTTTTCTATGCACATCTACAAGAGATACAGTTGTAATTTAACCTTTGCTTGTGAATTAGGCTACAGGAAAATTTTATATATTTTGGTGGCGTATTGAAAAAGACGGTTTATTTTTGTCAGCACACCATCAAAACAACGCTAAGTTAACCCCTGGATGTAAATTGCGCAAACAGAATTGGAGCCACACAAAAAAAGTAGCTTGGTAGCGTGTTACAATTGCGTGTTTTCTACTCGCCACAACACAAGACGATACAGTTAATTACCCGTTATCTGCTTTATGAGAATTAAGGCTAACAGTAAAAATGACAAATACATTTTGAGACTTTGACAACGACGTATATCCTTCTGGGTCAGCACACCAGCAAAACAAACGCTTAATTAACCCCTAGATGTCTCAAATTGCGCTCAATAAGAATTGAGGCAGACCAACAAAAATTGAAATGGTATTTGTATGTACAACAACTCTGTACAACTTATACAACAATGAATACACAGGAACTTTGGCTTAGATCACCCACTGGGATAATTTGAATGTATATGCAGCTGCAGGGAGCACAAACTTGATTTCAGATCCAATACCCAAAAAATTTGAAATAGAACATTAAGAGAACAGTCCAACTGAGATAAGTCCAGAGAAATCGCTACATAAAACTCAATTCTTCAGTAAGAGCTATCAGCCGCGGCCAGCACATCGCTGATGAGCACAGTAGAAGAGGAGTGTGAGCTTCCCGGCGTCCGCGCTCCGGACTTATATAGTGGCTGTGAGTCACAGAATCCCGCCAGTCTCTGAATGGATATCCCTCTGCACCACAGTACAATAGCAGGTCTATATGCGACACACTTACTTCCCTCCCTAATGCTTACATACACACCATGTTGAGCAGCCAGATGCGCTCACGCACAGCATTTATCAATCAAAAAACACATTCACTTCACCAAACCCAAAGATAGCCTCCAAAGTTCGAACTTGAATCGTTCTCCGCAACAACGACAGCTTTCACCTCACAAATATCTAAACGAATCCACTTCGACTCTACAGACAATCAATTCGCCCATCTCCTAGAATCAGGGGCGTGCTGCTAGGAATACTAGTTTAATTCAGCGGAAGGCACCACAGTCCCAACGAACACAATCCTGCCTGTGCCCCGAGAGTCCTCAGCCCGTCGGGTTTTTAGGCACAGCTAGCTAATCGTGCCCTGCAGCGCCGACGATCCTCGCTGAGCTGTATAGATGAATACTCTAAACACATCGCCAGAGCATTATCAGTGCAGGAGGCAGTAGGAGAGAGCGACTGCACCAGTTGCCGATGTTCAAAGCAGTTAGGAGGGGGCGCCTGTCACTCAACTGTGGCTCCTGACCTGTACACAGAGACACTATCACACTGATGGCATGAGCAATTAACGCCCAAGCGCTGAACACAGAGAGCCTAGCATCAGGACACAAGCAGTACAGATGAATGAGATCCACACAGACAAACAAAACCCACTAGCTGTGCCTGCTCCCGGTCCACGAGACCATGCACAAACTACACAGCCTGGAGACACAGACAGCACATCACTCATCATCACATCCACAGCTGACCCCAGGAGGACCTCAAGTCGAGTGAGATACCTCACTGTAAAGACCTGCAGTCTAGGGATAGTATAACAAAATAAGACAACACCAACATAATCTTCATAAATAACGAAATTGCTTACTTAAAGTTTCTTATGACTGACTGTGTGTATATCACACATGTGTCACATTAATGCGTGCTGCACTGCTGTGTGTCTATAACAATGTTTTGCGTGTGTATGCATGTGTGTATATATGTTTGTGTTATATGTGTATAAAATACTGTAATGCATGTATGTGTATATATATATATATATATATGTGTGTGCAATGTGTAGTGTATATAAATAGATAATACGTTGTATGCATGTGTGTATATGAGTATATATAAATATATGTGTGGTGGTAATGTGTGATGGCACACATACACTGTGCTCTACATGGACTAATACAAGCAATGTGTATGTACTGGATATATAAGTGCGATTTACATGGTGTATACGTAACAACATATTCCACAAAATTGCCCAAAACCATTCTTTGCGTCACTTAAACAGAATCCTGCCTGTTACTGTCCCTTTACACAATAAAACTACAGCCTCGATATGAATTACGTATACACTGAAAGTACAACAATTACATTTTTATCCGATACATTCGTCAGCGGTTGGCGAAGTTTTTTAGCTGCCGGACAGCCAAACAAAAGGTACGCTCACAACCGAAGAGGCAGAATTGCGGGGATGCGTTATGTGGTGTCATTTTCCCAGTTACAAATACGCTCTTTATAGAAGGCCTATGCTTACACAATGTCAGTACTTCTCTCCGCGTACAATCCGCATGATACATTGTAAACAGCGTCTGGACACGACGACAGAAACATGACAGTCCCCAATCCGAATAGAAGGCCGACAGCTCATTTCAGGCGCGTGACAAAAAATGCCGCGTGAACCACCTCCTCCTGAGAGCAAAACTTTAACGACAAAGGGCCCAGGCCCAGCTGTTATGTGGAGACCCTAGCAACGACCCACACAAGCTCTACAGATCACAAATCTAGTCTTACTTCACATTACACATATAACCCACTTGACTAGTAATCCTACCACGATAAAAGTACTTTCCTCTTGTTTCAACTTCCCTTGACCTCTAGTCGAAACTACCTAGGTTACCTTAGTCTATAGCCATTAAGAAGATTTCACAAGATCTCTAATTGTTATGAGCTGTATGACTAAAACTTTAATATGTAAATGTTTGAATCCTCTTTCTGTAGCATGGCATAATGTTATGTTATCTAATTTTGTTGATGCATTGTTTCCTCCCCTATTTTCCCCCCTCCCTTTGTTTTTTGTACCGCTTATCTCATGTCTAACTCATGTATGAAAACTTCTTGTTATGCACAAATTTGTTAAACTTCAATAAACTATTGCTGATAAAAAAAATAAATAGTAAAACAATAGTAGAATTACATTTTTTTCTACTTCTTTGCCCATATCTCCTCAACCGATTTAATAAAAGCTAACAAATAAGCTTTATGGACTAAAATACACTGGTCAGTAAGGGGTAATTAACTGTCTAGAGTTGTATTCAAGAAGTATTTGGAGAAGTGATTAGGTGCTTGGGTGCTCAATGGGCAGAACCTTGATGGACCTGAGATAAAGCAACACAGAATTTAGAGAGGAAGTGCTACTTAAATAAGACCAAGTAAACATCCAGAAAGACATGGCCGCAAATATAAAGTCATAAAAAAAACTTTTAGAACATTTCAAACATTTAATACTGTTTTTATGGCTAAAGCGAAACAACCAATAATGAATATTAAACATAAATATATATATATATATATATATATATATATATATATATATATATATATATATATATATAATCTATATTGATATGTATGCAGTTGGTAAAATAAGTGTTTGATACACTGGTGATTTTGCAAGTTTTCCCACCTACAAACAATGGAGGGGTCTGTAGTTTTTGTTGTAGTCGCAATTTAACTGTGAGACAAAATCTAAAAAAAAAAAATCCAGAAAGTCACATTGTAGGATTTTTAACTAATTAGTTTGCATTTTATTGCATGAAATGAAGTATTTGATCACCTACCAACCAGCAAGATTTCTTGCTCTCACAGACCTGTTAGTTTTTCTTTAAGAAGCCCTCCTACTTTGCATTCATTACCTGTATTAATTGCACCTGTTTGAATGAATTACCATTATAAAAGACACCTGTCCTTACACTTAATCACACTACAACCTCTCCACCATTGCCAGGACTAAAGAGCTCTCTAAGGAAACCAGGGACAAAATTGTAGACTTGCAAAGGCTGGGATGGGCAATAGGCATGCACCTTGGTAAGAAGGCAACAACTTTAGGCGCAATTATTAGAAAATGGAAGAAACACAAGCTGACCGTCAATCTTCCTTGGTCTGGGGCGCTATGCAAGATCTCGCCTTGTGGAGTAAGGATGATTCTGAGAAAGGTCAGGAATCAGCCCAGAACTACATGGGAGGACCTGGTCAATGATCTGTATAGCGCTGGGATCATAGTCTCAAAGATTACTGTTAGTAACACCCTACGCCGTCATGGATTTAAATCCTGCAGGGCATGCAAGGTCCCTCTGCTCACGCCAGAACATGTCCAGGCCCGTTTGAAGTTTGCCAATGACCATCTGGATGATCCAGAGGAGAAGGTCGTGTGATCAGATGAGACGAAAATAGAAATTTTTGGTATCACCTCCACTCTCTGTGTTTGGATACAGAAGAAGGATGGGTATAACGCCAAGAACACCATCCCAAATGTGAAGCATGGATTTAAATCCAAGAACACCATCCCAAATGTGAAGCATGGATTTAAATCCTGCAGGCCATGCAAGTTGAACATCATACTTTGGGATTATTTTTCTGCAAAGGAGAAAGGACGACTGCACCATATTGAAGGGAAGATGGATGGCGAAATGTATTCTGCGATTTTTTCCAACAACCTCATTCCCTCAGTAAGAGCATTAAAGATGGTTCGTGGTTGGGTCTTCCAGAAGGCAATGGCCTGAAACACACAGCCAGAACAACTAAGGAGTGGCTCCATAAGCAGCATTTCAAGGCCCTGGAGTGGCATAGCAGTCTCCAGACCTGAATCCAATCGAAAATCTTTGGAGGGAGCCGAAACTGAATGTAGTCCAGCGACTGCTCCAAAGTCTGTAGAAGATCTGTATGGAGGACTGGACCAAAATCCCTGCTGTAGTGTGTGCAAACCTGGTCAAGAACTATAGGAAACATCATAGTCTGTAATTGCAAACAAAGGTTTCTGTACCAAATATTAAGTTTTGCTTTTCTTTGGTATGAAATACTTATTTCATGCAATAAAATGCTAATTATTTAAAAATCATACAACGTGTTCTGGATTTTTTTTCAGACATCTCCAGTTTTTGTAGGTGGGAAAACTTGCAAAATTGTCAGTGTATCAAATATTTATTTTCCCCATGATATGCTGTTCTACAAACCTTTTTTGTTAGGAGTGACTTGCTGTGTAGAATTGTGGTGATAAAACTTTTTGGAATAAAGAAATAGAACTGGACAGTAAGTAAGAAATAGATCAATCGAATCACAAGACAAATCTGCATTATTCAGAAAAGAAAGGTTACAAAAGTGGAAACATTTCCTGAGGGAACCATTGCAGATGGTGCATATGACCTGAAGTTATCTCATAATATATTACTGAAATTATGGATATTAAGAAAGAGAAGTTAAAGTAGAGCAAAATTAATAAATTAAAGATTAAAAAAAGTATTATATTTAAATATGCATGCAAAAGGGTTCGTTGGATTCGCTGGACCACTGCAAGCGATGATAGTTAAGCCACACCAGGCAGTGGAGTCTAAGTAGCCCCCGGTATTCACCAGAGCCGGCCGCAAAGCGGGATGGACTTGCTGCGGCGTGAGGCTACCAGGTCGCTACCCCTGACGTGACTTGCTTGCGATGGTGGCCGGGGTGATACGTGGTACAGAATCGTAAATCAGAAGAGTAGTCGGGGACAGGCAGGAGGTCAAGGCAGGCGGCAGAGGTTCGTGGTCAGAGACAGGCAAACGGTCAGGGCAGGCGGCAATCAGGCAAGGTCAGGAAACGTAGCGGAACGGACTGGTACACGGGTAATCAAACAGAACTCCAAACTCTCTCTAGACAAGGTAACGCACGCCAACAATCTGGCAGAGAGTGCAGGGGGCGTAAACCTTATATAGGACCAGCGGCCGGCAATTGACTAAATTACCGGTGCACTGGCCCTTTAAATCCAGACCAGCCGTCGAACGCGCGCCTAAGCAGCGGGTACGCGCGTGGCGGCCGGGACAGGCAGGAGCAGCGTTCACAGGAGCGTGGACGGGTAAGTTAGCCGGCGCCGGGACCCGAACAGCAGGGGGATGATTGCAGGCAGCCTCGGCACCCGCGCCGGACCCCTGCGGGCAGGAGAGCGGCCGCGGGGGGTGACGGCACCCGCGCCATCCCCCATGACAGTACCCCCCCCTTAGGTCTCCCCCTCTTTTCACGGAACTTAGAGAGGTGGTCAGGTGACAGCTGGTTCTCAGGTTCCCATGATCACTCCTCTGGCCCGAACCCCTTCCAGTTAATCCAAAAGAACCACTTCCCCCTCACGGTTTTTTCCGCCAGCACCTCCTTAACCTCAAAGATGTTATCAGAGTTGGCCACCGGAGAAGGCGAGACAGGTCCACGGTAGAGATGGGCGAATTTCTCACAAATTTGATTCAGTGACTTCGCCGAATTTTCCAACAAAATTTGTTTCGGTCCGAATTTCTTCGGGACGAATCGCGTTAAAAAACAGCTATTTACAGGCTGCACAAAGCCTGCAGGGTGCTGTAGAACGGTGTGCCATGCTTAAATATGCAGAGGGAGCTTGGTTTGGTCTTCATACAATGTTGTGTTTTAGTATGACACGCAGATGACTGCCGCCGCTCTTAGAATCGCTTCACTATAAAATTCCCTGGGCACTTAAGAGGGCAAAACTGACCAAAAAATTGAAGAGGGAATGTAGCCTGATAATGTAATGGCAGCGCCAGCTGGAAAAAAACAAGCTGAGGGCTCAGGTGGCAACATCAGTGACAGAGTGCGGAGGTGACGGCAACAGCCACAGCAGCATGAGGTCAGAGAATGGCACAATTACATTCTGGAGGTGGCAAAAACAGGAGTAGGCCACAGAGTGGCACAATGACACAGTGTGGAGGGCACGGCAGCAGCTACAGCAGCAGCATGAGGTCAGACAGTGGCACAATGACATTCTGGAGGTGGCAATAACAGGAGTAGGCCACAGAGTGGCACAATGACACAGTGTGGAGGTGACGGCAGGAGCAACAGCATGAGGTCAGAGAGTGGCACAATGACACAGTGTGTAGGTCACGGCAGCAGCCACAGCAGCAGCATGAGGTCAGACAGTGGCACAATGACAGAGTGTGGAGGTGGCACCAACAGGAGTAGGCCACAGAGTGGCACAATGACAGAGTGTGGAGGTCACGGCAGCAGCCACAGCAGCAGCATGAGGTCAGAGAGTGGCACAATGACACAGTGTGGAGGTGACACAAACAGGAGTAGGCCACAGAGTGGCACAATGACACAGTGTGGAGGTTACGGCAGCAGCCACAGCAGCAGCATGAGGTCAGAGAGTGGCACAATGACACAGTGTGGAGGTTACGGCATCATCATCATCAGCAGCATGAGGTCTGAGAGTGGCAAAATGACACAGTGTGGAGGTGACACAAACAGGAGTAGGCCACAGAGTGGCACAATGACAGAGTGTGGGGGTCACGGCAGCTGCCACAGCAGCAGCATGAGGTCATGCAGTGGCAAAATGACATTCTGGAGGTGGCAAAACAGTAGTAGGCCACAGAGTGGCTCAATGACAGAGAGTGGAGGTGACGGCAGGAGCAACAGCATGAGGACAGAGAGTGGCACAATGACAGGGTGTGGAGGTGACCGCAGCAGCATGAGGTCAGAGAGTGGCACAATGACACAGTGTGGATGTCACGGCACCAGCAACAGCAGCAGCAGCATGAGGCCACAGAGTGGCACAATGATAGAGTGTGGAGGTCATGGCAGCAGCCACAGCAGCAGCATGAGGTCAGAAAGTGGCACAATGATACAGTGTGGAGGTCACGGCATCAACAGCAGTAGCAGCATGAGGTCAGAGAGTGGCACTATGACAGAGTGTGTAGGTGGCACAAACAGGCGTAGGCCACAGAGTGGCACAATGACATTCTTGAGCTGGCAAAAACAGGAATAGGAAACAGAGTGGCACAATGACATAGTGTGGAGGTTATGGCAGCAGCCACACCCGCACCCTAAGGTCAGAGAGTGGCAAAAATGACACAGGGGTGGGTCACGACATAAAACACAGTACGCATGAGGTAAGAGAGGGGCACTATGAACAGAGGGTGGAGGGGGGCACAAACAGGCGTAGGCCACAGAGGGGCACAAAAAACATTTTTTGGGAGGTCACGGCAGCTCCCACACAGCAGCATGAGGCCCATGCAGGGGCCCAAAATGCCTTTCCCGGGGGTTTGGAAAAACCCGTAGTAGGCCACAGAGTGGCACAATAAACAGAGAGTGGTGGGAAAGGCAGAGCAACAGCTTTGAATTAAAGAAAAGTGGCAAAATGCCCAGGGGTGGAGGTGCCCCGCAGCACATAGTCAGAGAGGGGCACAATGACACATTTGGGGAATGTCAACGGAAACCAGCAAAAAGCACAGCACATGAGGCCCATAGGGGGCCCCCAATGACACAGTGTGGGGGTGGCACAAACAACAGGCCACAGATTTGGCACAATGACAGAGTTTGGATCCCCGGAAAGCACCCAAACAGCAGCATCATGAGGTCAGGATTTGGCAAAATTTACATTCGGGAAAGGTGGCAAAAACGGGAGTGGGCCCAAAAAGAGGGCCCCTTTGGCCAAAGTGTGGAGGTCAGGGCGGGACAGCACAAGGGGTTAAACCCGGGCACAATGACTTTCCTTGAGGGCAAAACAGTAGAAAAGGCCACTTTTTTTGGCCAATGCCCAAGAGAGGAGGAAACCCGCAGCAGCATTTTAGGTCAAAGAGTGGCAAATTAACAGAGTGGGGGAGGTTTTTGGGCAATACCATCCTGGTAAAAAAGGTTTTGGGCAGATTTTAAAACTGGAGCAGATGTGTGGCATCAGAGGGGGGTCGGCATCAAATAGGGGGCCCTGGGGCGGGTTTTTTTAAACCCAGACTCATTTTTTTCACTTTTTGGGTGGGGCGTCAAGGCGGGATGTACCCTTACGCCTAAGGCACTGGTGGGGTTTTGGAAACCCCGGGGACGACCCACCCTGATTTCATTTTTGACAAAGGTCAGTCTTCCACATTTCCCATGGACAAGGGGGGTTTTCCCCTTTGGGGAAACCATGGCCCCCCCCCCCGAAACAAACACCCGCTCTGATCCAAACTACTGGGGGGCAGGACGGGGCTTCTCCACTGCAAACTGGGCAATTTGGGCCCCCAACACATCCATTTTTGGGTTGCCCAGTTGTTGAGCGTTTAAACTTTGGCCTTTAAAACGTCGAGGGTCGATAGTCGCCCAAACATCGAAAAGATGGGTCGATAGCCCGATATTTAGATTTTATCGATTGACCAAATAAAAGTCTAGGGGAGGGGCCAACCAAACCTTCATTTTTAAACCCCCAAAAACGGGGGGGGGGAAAAGTTTAATTTAAAACATCCAAAAAAATCAAAGGGATACGTCTACTCTTAGGCAACACCTTGGGTTTTAAAAAACCACAAAAAAAAAAAATCAGCCACCATTCACTCCCCCCTTGGTCTGCACCACAAAATGACCTTAAACCTGCATGCCCAAAAAAAATTAAAAAAGGGGCCAGAAAGCAGAAATAAATTGAACCATAAATTTTTCCTTGAATTTGGAATTAAATATCCCTGTCCGGGAAAACGCGGGAAAGACCCCAAACCTGAAAATGCCCTCCAATTAAAAAGTCCGGGAAAAAGGGATTCTTTCAACCACCTTTTTAAAGTTTCATTTGGACTATACTGCCCCTGTCCGGGTTGAAGTTTGGGCCCCCCCCGTTTTAGTGCACCAATTGAGTTTTCCTTTTGGAAAAACGGTTTTTAAAACGCCCCTTTTCCACCTAAGGTGCCCTTTTTTTTTGGGCATTCTTTTCCCTCTTTTTACTCAACGGCTGGGGGAAATTGCCCCTTCCTTTCCCTTTGTTTTTTTGCCCGGGACCCCAAATAGTCCATACCCTTGAATAACCTACAGGGGGGAAAAAAGGGTTTTTCCTTACCCCCCTTGCCAATTCAGGGAAATTTTTTTTTAACCAAAAAATTTTGAAACATGCAAGTTTTTTTATTAGTTTAATTCTAGAAAAACATTTTTAAAATAGGTTTGGAACCCCCCCTGTCTTTGTTTCTTTTTTTTTAATTGTATTAAAAAGGGTTGTCCCCAAATACGGGGTTTTAAAAGCTATTTTAAAAGGGATTTTTGCAAAAACAAGTCCTTTTTTGCAATATGGTCCATTAACAGTGTCCTACCATATTCCTGTTTCGACAGAAACCATCCCCCTTACCCCCCCTTAAAAAAATTGTGAAGAAAAAAAGTCTGTTAGAAACAACTTTTTTTTTATAATAGGACATTTTTATAGTTTCATTCACATCAAAATGCCCCCCAAAAATTTAAAAAACATAAACCCTTTGAGCCATTTTTGAAAATTTTTAAAGAACAAATGTCTGTTAAAAAAACATTTTTTTTTTAAATAGACCTGTATAAGCTAAAGGGCCCCACAGAAAAAATTCCCCCCAAAAAATTTCAAAGAAATGACCCTTGAGCCACTTTGACAATTGTGAAGAACAAATGTCTGTTAAAAACAACATTTTTTTTAAAAAAAGGGACCTGTAGAAATTTCTGCATGTCACAAAAAACCCCCCCCCAAAAAAATTCAAACATGCCCCGAGCCACTTTTGGAAAATTTGTAAGAACAAATTCGTTAAAACAACATTTTTATAATAGGCCCTTTTGAATTGCTGCATTTCAAAGCAGCAACCCAAAAAATTTTATAAAAAGGGATTTCCACCCAAACTTTTAAAAATTGGGTGAGGGAGAAATGCCATTTAAAACCCAAAATTTTTTTGTTAAAAAGGGACCATTTTAAATTGCGGGTATCTCCCAGCCATGCCCCCAAAAAATTTAAAAAATATGACTTCTCAGCCACAAATTAAAAAATTTTTAGGGAAAAATGCCACTTAAAGCCAAAATTTCTGTTCCAAAGGCCCATGATTATTCCCTGTATCTCACAGCAACATGACCTAAAAACCTTTGACAATGCGAAAACTTCTAAAGATAAAAGTGAGTAAAGGGAAAAAGGTTTTTTTGTCAAAAAACCTTGCTGTTTTTTTACAGCCCTCCCCCCCAGAAAAACCCACCCAAAAGAACTTTTTGGAAAAGAAAAAAAAAAATTGCAGAAAAGAAATAAAATTAAAATTTTAAAAATTTTTTAAAGGGGAAACCATTTCTGTTAAAGAGGAAGGGTGAAAAACCCCGGCCCAAAAATGGGTGACGCGGCAATTGGGGGCCACAACACATCAAGACCCAATGCCTGATTCATCTTGAAGAAAGTAAAAAAGATCCAAAATTTCTGTGGAAATCCGGATGGGGTTGTCTGTAATGATTTTCCCCAGTTTGGGGCCTAAAAAGTCCGCTCAAATATGAACGAGGGGCTGCGGGCGGGAAACAACACCCTTATGGCGGGCAGCGAGCTGGGGCCTTTTTCGTCCATTTTGGATACCCAGAAGTCTTTTTGGGCCCAAAACACATACAAAAAAAACCGGTGTTGAGACGCAAAATTCCGGCACCTTGATCTTAACTAGTCTCTGTGTGTTGGATGTGTGCCCGGCATTGAAATGCTTTGGGTTGGGGTTTTTAAATAAAGATTCCCAAAGGGGTTCACCCATTAGTTTTCTGCCCCCTTTTGGCCTCCCTGTTTGCGCTGCTGTTTTCCCGGCTATTTGGGCCCACCTACTGCGTCACGTCGCTAAAGGTTGTTCCCCCGGGGACATTTGGGGGAAGGGTTGAAGCAGACCCAACAGATTTTTTCCAAAATTGATAAATCAAAAAGGTCTCCATTTCCTGCATTTTACTCTCTATTTGGGGGGGTGGAAGAAAGTGCTAAATTTTGTTTTGTACCAGGGATCCAGGAGGGGGGCCAAACCCATTAATTTGTTGTTCATTTTGAGGGCCCTTAATGCGGGGAACATTTGGAAAATGGATACCCAAAGCCCCCATGTGAGAATGGAGCCTTGATTTCCCAACCTTTTTGGGTTTCAGGGGCATTTACAAACTGATCTTCCCCCCCTTTTTCCTCCCCGCCCAAATTGGGCGCCAACCTTTTTCCAAGGGTGGGGAATTTCCGGAAACCCGTGGGTTTCTAGGAATACCCCCCCCTCCGCGGGCCCCCCGGCAAAAAGGTTCACAAAAAAGCCCTGACTTGCCTCAAAATGATGCACCCTGAGAGCTGATCCCACCTTGCACTAGCTCGGGAAACCCCCGAACCACTCCCAATGAAGACCGATGAAATTGTGAAAAAGTCCGGGGCCCTTTTGGTTTTTGCCGGGGAGAAAGGCTCCGTTTTCCGCATCTGTTCCCTCTCCTCCTTTCCCTTGCTGGGGGGACCGTTTTTTCAGAATTCCAACGATCCCTTCCCGAACTAAAATCACCACAATCTCATGGGTGACAAGGGGAATTTTTCCGCACTGGGCCATTTTGGTGGCTTCTTCAAAACTGGCAAGGGTGGGCAGAGCTTTTTCACCTGCCTCCACTCTCGGTGGCCAAAAACCCCGAGGTCCCACCACTGCGTCAGGGGCCCCTGTGTCCCTTTTTGTTTCGCGTAATGGCAATTTCGCTGCTGCCACAATCCTGGAGCATGGGAGGGGGGAATTCCACGTGTTTCCACGTCAACAATGAAAGGTTTTACGGGGACCGAGCTGATGCTGGGAACGCACCAAACCCGGGGCAAAACAAAAGGGTTTGAACCCGGGGGGAAGTGGGGAACTTAACTTCGAGCCTTCCCCAGGGAAGGGGAGTCCAGACCCCGGGGAGCTCTTTTTGAAATTTCTGGACACAAGGTTTATGACATGGCCAGGGAAGGGATTTGCTCCAGCCTTTTGATTTTTAAAAGGGGGGCCACAAAATTTCCCCCCGTTATCGCACACCACCTTTCCTGGCACAAGGTTTTTTTGTCACCCACCGCGCTTTGGGCCCCTTGCGGGGGAGCCCTCCACAAACTCCTACCCGGTGTGGAAAGGGCCCAAGACAGATTAATTTCAACACGGCCTTTGGTTTTTTTGGGTGGGCCCTGGGGGAGGGGGGGCCCCCCAAAGGGCCTTGGGGGAAAGAACCCTGGGACCACCCTGCAGTTTTGAAAAACTTTCGCTGAGCCCGAAGCCCCCCGTCATCCCCCAAAACCCTCCACCCCAAACCCCACCCATAGTGTCACAGAGATAAAGCGGCCTTGGGCCCTGCTTTTCTTTCCAAAGGCTTTGGGCAGATGGACTTTTCCAGCCACAATTTTCGACAAAACCGCTTTAAATTTTTAGATGAGACATTTCTTTCCAGGGGAGGGACGGCTTTTTTCTGGCCCAAAAAAATGCCTGCCCCGCATCGGGATTGGGGGGAGGCAAGGGCCATGACGTGGGGAACCCATCTGTTTCCCCCCAGACGGAAAACCCAAAAATTTTTCCCCAAACCAAAAACCCGGCAATTCCCACATTCCCGGCTTTTTGGGCTTTGGGGTGGGTTTTTGGGTTTAAAAATGGTTTTTTTCTGCTCCCAAACCCAAAAAGCCCAAAGGGGGCCCGCTAACTGGCCGGGGGGTTTCAGCTTTCGGCGTCAAACTGGCGGAAGGAGAAGGGGGAGGATGGGTTTTCTGGGGGTGCGGTGTTTCTCGGGGGACGGTTTGGAAACCCCGAAGCGGACGCTGAACCCCCGTCATGACTCTGAAAACATGGGGAGCTGAGGGAAAGCTTGGTGGGGGGGATGGGCGGAGACAGAGGGTGTGGAAAAGTGGTTTTGGGGGCCCGGCGTCCGGGCGGCCTTTTTTGGCCAAGTGTTCCTCCATTTCAAATCTTCATTCGCTGTATTGAATAACAATTTTGGGGTTTGGTTAACCCCCCCCTAATTTCTTGCCTCTATTACGTTTACGGCAAAGGGGGCATAAATGACATCGCTGGGTGAATCAAAAGGGTTTCTCAAAGGGGAAGGCCCCCGGCTTGAGAGGGCCCGGGCCTTTTTGACGGCGATAAAAACGAGGAGCGGGGTTTTCGCTTTACCGTGGCTGGCGGAATTTATAAACAAAAGACTTCTTGGGGACCCCCCCCTCCCCCCCTTTTTGAGGCGGGAAACCCCTTTCCCAAAAACTTTCCCCATCGTCTTCCTCCCGTCCCTTTATGAAGCGCTCGCAAAACAAAATTCTTTCTGGAAAAAAAAAACCCCCCCTTTTTTGGGTGCGCAATGTCGTCATCACATCATAACACAGGGGACCCTTCCTCTTCCCGACAAATTTTGCATTCAGGGGCTGCGGGCTACAAGCAAGAGGGGGTTTCAAAAGGGGGGGCCGCCGCCCCGGGTTTTTTTCCATTGAAACCGGGTTCCCCTTTTCCCCTTGATGGCATCATAACCGGGGCGTCAGAGCAGAAAAAAATCATCCTTTTTGGGCCCCTTGATTTTTAACATGCCTTCTTTTACCCCCAAACCCCATTTTTTCATCAAAAAGGTCTTCAGACAAAGGGTTTAAACCCCAAATGGGGGGAAAACGATTTGAAAATTTGGGCTGCTTCATGGGGGACGGATGCTGGGGATGCTGATGACGACCCCGTGTGGCCGTGGGCTGGAGGGCGAAAGGGGGTAAGACGCTGATGCAGGGTTGGAAATTTAAACCCCTGAAGGACAATTGGCGACGCTGTTCGTTAAATGAGATCCAAGGGCCCTGACCCAGCGATGACAGGCCTGACGGTTTCCGCAACTGACTTCCCCCTGGCATGGGGTTTGTCGCCAGCACTGGAAAAGGGGCACCCCTTCCCTCGTAAACCCCTACCTTCCCCTTTTCCTACCCCCCTCTTTGCTCGCTTAAACCCCCTGAATTTCGCTCCATGATTTAAAATATAAAAAATTTTAAAGGTATGGAAGAGTTTGGGAAAATCTCTTATTTTAAAGACGGGAAATCCAGGGTATTCTCCAAAATCCTCAAATCAAAACGAAATTGCTGGATTCAAATATAACTGCAAAGTAAGATCTATCACAAAGCTGGCCTGCTCCAAAGTTGAAAAAACACCGTAACTGAAATGTATACGATAATAAAAGGTATTTTTTGGCACCTATCATTTTCATCCTGTGGTGAACTACACAATTGTTGGATTCAAATATAACTGCAATGTGGCTCCTAACTACAAATCTGGACGGGCAAAAGTGCAAAAAACACGTATAACTTTAATGTGTTCGGAAAAATAAAAGTATTTTTGGCACCTATCAATTCACCTGTGGTGACTACAAAATTGCAGAATTCACATTTAAGTGCAATGTATGCCTCAATAACAAAGCTGTAGTAGTGCCAAAGTCAAAAAACTCGTATCTGTGAATTTAAACGGATAAGACAAGTTATTTTTGGCACCTTACAATTCACCTGTGGGTTCTACAAAATTGCAGTATTCACATTTAAGTGCAAGTGCCACAAAGAACAAAGCTGTAGTGCGCCAAAGTCAAAAACACGTAACTGTAATGTATATCGATAATAAATGTATATTTGGCACCTACAATTCACTGTGGTAACTACATAATTGCTGATTCAAATATTTAACTGCAAGGTGCTCTATCAACAAATCTGGACTGGGCAAAAGTTCAAAAACACGTATCTGTAATGTATTTCGATAAAAACGGTATTTTTTTGGCACCTATGCAATTCACCTGTGGTGACTACAAAATTGCAGTAATGCACATTTACGTGTCAAGGTGCCTCAATGAACCAAAGCTGTAGTGGCGCCAAAGTAAAAAAACACGCATCTGAATGTATTCGTATAATAAAAGTGTATTATGGCACCCTACCAATCACCTGTGGTAACTACAAATTGCTGGATTCAAATTTAACTTGCAAGGTGCTACTATCAACAAATCTGGATGTGGGCAAAAGATCAAAACACGTATCTGAAATGTATTTGTGATAACAAAAGTATTTATGCACCTTTCAATTCACCTGTGGTACTGACAAAATTGCCTGCATTCCATTGTAAGAGCAAGATTGCCTCAATTAACAAAGTAGTAGTTCTGCCAAAGTAAAAAAAACATGTAAGCTGAAAATTCCATTCGGAAAATACAAGGTATTTTTGCTACCTTTCAATTCAACTGTGATGACTACAAAATTGCTGAATACACATTTAAGTGCAAGGTGCCATCAAGAACAAATCTGGTAAATCTGGCAAAAGTGTCAAAAAACACGATCTGTAATGTATTCGGATAATACAAGGTATTTTTGGCACCTATCAACCTGTGTTGACTACAAAATTGCTGGATTCTAATTTAACTGTCTGAAATGTATACTGATAATTAAAGTGGAGTTTTGCACCCAATATCCAGCAAATATTTCAATAGAAAACTGTTAATAATAAAGCTATTGCAGTGCAATGTCTACACTACGGGCGAACATGTATGAACGGTCTATTAACGCCTGTTTTCTGGGCGTACACTGCGCCACCCATCCCGATCCCGCTGTCGGACCCAGCGTTCTGCCACTTTCGGCTGCGGTACCGTATGAAGGTGCGGGCAGTGGCGGGCAGAGGGCGCGGTGGGCGCTGAGTAGGCGATCCAGGCGGGACCCGGCACGCTCGCTATATGTCCCGAGGCATGTACCATCGCGGCTCCTCCAGAATCCGCGGCTCTCTTCAGCACCTACAAGCAGACATGTTTTTTTTTTGGTCTAAATCCTCCGGCGGCAGCGAATTTAAGCAGGATCCAACAAGCTAGGAAGCGGATCGAAGATCGCACAGAAGTCCTCGGCGCTCCGCTCCGACAAGCAACTTGGTCAGAAATGCCCGTCTGATGGCGAAGTTAAGCAATGGAACGAACATGCGAGGAACAGATCGAAGATCGCGACAGAAATCTGAGGCGCTCCGCCGTAGCAGTAGGAAGTATTAATAGGAAAAAATCGCCTTTATAAAGGCGGAAAACAGTGTCAGAAGAGAGCTTCAGTAAAAAATACAACATAATAAGAAAAAACACACTTTTCCAAACTCTAGAAAACTCGCAATATCACAAATTGATATTGCAAATTGCCGGGAAATACAGTAAATTCAAAATCTGAAACCTATTCCCTCATTGTCGGCAGAAACCGGTCCAATCAGAATCGAGCGACAGTGAACCATTAAAATCTATGGGGAAGAATTGACCAATCATAATCCTGGCGGGATAATTCAAAACACAGTAAAATAATGCAGAAAAGAGCTATTGGCTGAGCTAGCGGGGTCTCGGCTAGCTCAGCCAATCATAATAGGAGCGGACAAATTCCCATTCTAGCCTATGGAGAATTGTAAGACCAATCAGAATCCAGGGCGGGCATAATTCAAATCACAGTAAAAAGCTAAAGACTGATTGGCAGAGCTAGCTGGGTCCTCTGTCTAGCTCAGCCAATCAGAAACGAGAGCTACTTCTCCATTATACTCTATTGAGAGATGAGCGCACACAAATCTCGGCGCTCAGTCGCAGGCGCGGCAATAAGTGATAATCAAGCAAATTTTATTTTAATACAGTTGTAACACATTCACAGATCAAGACCAGAACACATTCTTTAAAAATGAAAAGCATGTATAAAAACCCGAACAAACGCGTTCAGTCCCGAGATCGGCGCAACATAGGAATTGCCATAGAGAGAATTGCCGGGAAAGACAGAAATTCAAATTGTAAAAGCTATTCACATTGACGGGCATAACCAGCCAATCAGAATAGGAGCGACAATGTCCCAATATAATCCTATGGAGTAGAATTGACCAATCAGAATAGGAGCGACTGTGGCCCAGTTCTATCCTATGAGAAAAAATGGACCAATCATATTCAAAGGCGGGTCAAGTTCCAAATACATAAAAACGGCAGAAACGAAGCTGATTGGTTTGAACAGCGGGGGCTCGTCACTTAGCCAATCAGAGCGCGAGCTGCTTCTCATAGAGTTCTATGGGGACTCGAAAATTTAAAGAGCGACGTAATTAAGGAACCAATGGAAGAGCGAGCGACGCTCCTATGGGTTTTTCTAATGCAATCTGAGTATAAAAGTGTTCATGGCTGAAATCAAATTATAACACTACAGAAGTTGTGCCGATGTGGTATATAAAAAAGTGAACAAAAAAATACTAAATATGAGTGCTAACTTAATAAAGCTTTGAAATCGAAGAAAATCAAGCATATTTCATTATTTTCGATGCAAGACCCATACTATTGACCCTTGCTAACTGAACAATAAAGAATAAACATGGATTTTTTATGGTCTTTTTTTTTTTTTTCGTTAGCCACTATAGATAGTATTCGTTGTATATACACATCGTGCACAACACAAACACTTTTGTAGTGTTATAATTAGATTCACATGTACACTTTATACCAGATTGCAATTAGAAAACCCATATGAGCGTCGCTCGCTATCGCTCTCGCCATTGGTCCCAAATTACGCGCCTTTTTAAATTTCTATTCCCCATATAACTCTTATGAGAAAGCAGCTCGCACTCTGATTGGCTAGTCTGGACGAGCCCCCGCTGCTTCACCAAACCGCGCGTTTCTGCCTTTTTACTGTAATTTGAACTGTCCCGCTTAGAATATGATTTGTCCATTTTTTCTCCATAGTATAGAAAGTGCCACTTTCGCTCCTATTCTGATTGGCAATTCTCCTCCGATAGGCACTAATGGGACCATTGTCTCCTATTCCTGATTGGCTGTTGGATGCCGACCAATGAGAAAAGCATTACAAATTTGAATTACAGTCCTTTCCGGCAATATCTCTCTATGGCAATTCCTATGTAGCGCCGGTGTCCGGTGACGAACGCGTGTTCAGATTTTTTAACTGCATTATTTATAAAGAAGTGATTTTCTGGTCTTTATTATAGAATGTTTTTACACATTAATCAAAATCATTTGTTGATTAATATTTCATGCCGCGCGGTGGTGAGCGCGAGATTATGAGTGCGCTCATCTCTCCATAGAGTAATCAAGGGATAAGTAGCCGCGCTCTGAATGGCTGATCTAGCCTATACCCCGCAGCTCAGCCAATCAGCTCATTTCATCAAGCATTTTTACTGTATTTTTAATTATCCCGCACAGGATTCTGATTGGTAAACATTCCCCATAGGCTAGAAAGGGACTTTGTCGCTCGTATTTTCGAATGGTCAAAACTTCTCCATACCTAGAATGGGACTTGTCGCTCCAATCTGATTGGCAGAGATGCCAAGCCCCCGTTTATCTCAGCCAATCAGCAATATTTAGCATTTTTTACTGTAATAGTTTTGAACAGTCCCAGCAGTGGATTTGATTGGTCCAACGTCCTGCCCCATCGGTTTTTAATAGTTCGTGGTCGCTCCTATTCTATTGGCCGTTTATCTGGCGCCCAATGAGAATTAGGTTTCAGAAAAAAAAAATTTTGAAATAACTGGTAAATTTCCCGTCCATTTCAATATCCTAATTTTCTTGAATTAGATAGTGTAAAGTATTTTTGTTTTTATGTAATTTTTATTTTTAATTTTTTCAGCTCTTTTCTTCCTGAGACATGTATTACCGCCTATAATTAAAGCGAATTTTGGATTTATACTCCGCACCGACACATCTGTAATGATTTCTACTCGCCGCTCCAGCCTGTCCGCATCGAACAGAATTTCGGCGCAGCCCCGCACAGTCGCCTAAGTCCCTCCTGCGCACCATGGTCCCCGCACTGTGCCCCACACACACTGGCGAGGTGCAGTGAACTTTCCCCGCATGTACGAGAGCACCACCTCGTACCGGCGAATCTTCGCCACAGCGCCGCACTGCGCCTAAGTCCCCGCACTGGTTCAAGTCCCCGCACTGAGCCCACACACTGGCGAGGCGCGGCGGACTTTTCCCCCGCATGTATGATCGCACTACCTCCGGCGGACAATCTCAGACGCAGCGCCGCACTTCGCCTAACACACAGGCGATTCGCGCCGGCCTTTACATGATATGTATTAGCGCGGCCCGTCCCCGGACATAACTCAGGGCGCAGATTCCGCCGGGAAACTGGTCGAAAACTGCGCCTTGACCCGCTGGATTCATACATGGTCGCCCTAAGTCTAGGATAACTTTATCATATTCTTTATAGAGCTTTGTCTGTTGGTTTCGCCCGCGTGGGCCCCCCCTCCACTCATCCCCCCGTGACTTTACAGCGAAGATGCTCCTTTTAAAATTCTCCTACCTAACAACATAAAATCTCCAATCTCTAACTCTAACTAAGTTGTAAGAAAACAGCTACAGTAGAGCTTTCTCTGAGAAGAAATAGATCAATTTCGAGCTGATCTGTTTGTACACAAGCAGAACGCACGTCCTACTCTCTGAGATGCTGAAGACACTGAGTCTGAAACAGGAGGGCAGTTCTATGTAAAACGAGTCATGTGATTTTTCAGCCAATCGCAACCATACACATCCCAGTCATGACTTCGCACGCACATCTCACCCCTGCTCTATTCTATAAAGCCTGATTTGCTGGCCGCCAAAAAGACAGGAAGCGCCGAAAAAGCGCGATATTAATAGATTATGCACAGATTTTAACACTAACTTATCGCATGATTCTAAAAATTTAGATCAACAATAAAACTGTGCCGATTTCAACTTTGTCGATAATAATCTCTCACACTACTGCCCATTAGTCCAGCGGACTTCAACTGGGGTGGCCGAGTGCAGTCCCAAGTACCCACCACCTGTTTGTTCAGGGTCTGCTCCAGGTCCCTGCTGCGGCTGCTGGCCAACTGCCACTCCTCACTAGGGCGGTGAAGGAAGCTACACATCAGTGACTCCAGACTTAGGTTGCTGCTGACTGAGCTGTACTGTCTCTACACCCAACTTTCCCCAGCAGGCCGGCGCAGAAAGTACCGTGAGCGCTGAAGAAACCTCCCCATCAGACCTTTCGAGGAGGGGACGATGGCCAGCACATAGTCAGCGCCAACTGACTACGGAGGAATTACCTAATAGATTTGAGTTTTTCCTCCATCTAGCAGCTTGGAAAAAGGCTCCCATTTTGAGACCGGTAGCGAGGGTCCAATAGGGTGGAGAGCCGAAAGTCATCCCTCGTTCGATGCTGACTATTCCGGGCTGTCACTCGCCAGGCAAATCAGCATATTGCGGTGCCATCTTCACAAGAGGACCTCCGAGGTTCTCCCTGCCTCCATCTCCACAGAATACTGCCACGGAGCTTGCGGTCAACTGCCTCGTCTTCCTATCTCCATCCCACCCCTCCAGCGCTCCTGATCCTCCTCTCATAGTCCACCTGGGTAGAAAATCCCTCATTTCACCAGACAATGCTTTCTGCTCCAATGCCCTCCTCCTCCTCCATTTCAGTCGCCACCGGACACATGTGGCCGCGAGCTGTAGTCGCCAATCCCAGTCCCCTGCCCATACAGTTTTTCAGCATCTGTTCCAGTACATTAAAGCAGTGGCAATGAAATTATTCATCCCGTATCCCTGGTGACTGTACAAATACGACCCTCCTCGAATGCCTTAAAAAACGTCAGGTGTCACGCATGAGCTGCCACTGGCTGACATCAAAGTTAACTACAGGGAGGTAACCGTCTGCCTGGATCCTCAAAAAATCGTTAATGGGCTTATCTGTTCATACAGTCGGTCCAACCTGTGCAGGCTGGAAATCAGCGGGTGGAAACATCACATATCATAGTGTGTTGGGGGAGGCCGTTCTGGGCCGCAGCAACTCGAGGAGGGTGTCTGTCCTATGTAGGAATGGATGACGGCATGCACAGTTTTCCTGGCCCATTTTCAGAGTCTTCTGAAGATCGGTGAAGACTTAGGAACCTTTCCACAACAACACGTGCTCCATGCATGGCGCATGGACCATCCCTCCTTGGTGCAGCGGGGACACCATCATACTTTCCATGTCCCGTCCACCCATTTTTCCAATTGCCAGTTGCGCGGAGAAAAACACTACATCGATTTCTTCTGCATTACACGGAGCAGTTCCTCCCCATTGTGACTCTCGTTCGCCGAGGCAAGCCAGGTGTAGAACTGCGTGACCCGCAGTCCAACAATGTGGTATGAGGGAGCATACTTGGGAGGCAGAGATGGTTGGTGGAGGTGGAGGAGAGGAGTCGGACTATTGCGCAGGAAGCCGCAGTTTGACATCGTGGAGGAGAAATACACTGCGTCTCCTGTCCAAGTGGATTTGGTGAGTAAAGCACATGACACCAGAGGGCCTGAAAAGGACAAGTACTGGCCCAGACCGTAGTTACAGCTCCAGACGTCCGCCGCTGACTGCCGTAATGCACCTTGGATACAAACCGATAACTCAAGGACGGACCAACCTTCTGTTCTACAAATTTATGAGTGCTGGGTACCTACGCCTTCTTGGACAAGAAAATCGGCTTGGAACTCTCCATCTCGGCTCGGCCAAGCCATATTAGTTATCTCTGAAAACGGTGCATATTCAACCATTGTGGAAAGGGATGGACCTGCAGTACCAACAACTGGGACAGGAGCACGGCCTCTCTGCACCTTAGGATGTTGGACGCATACTGCAGTCCTCTTTTCAATCGCCTCGCTGAAGACTAGCGGCCCATGAGTCGCGAGGATGGCAGAAGCACTGGACCGGGATATGAAGGCAAAGAGAAACAGCTCCCTTCTGCAGAGCTGGTGGAGCCTTGACTAGGCTGCAATGGCAAGCTGCACTTGGGCGCTGCTGCTGCTGCTGTGTTGCTTGCGGCGCAGGATGGACACCACATCTGAGCCATGATTCTCCCAGGCCACCTATGGAGACGGTTGCTGCATGAGAGTTGACAGCAGGGCCCGAGGTGCCATTTAAGCTCACTTTCCACCTTCACATTCTGCTACAGATTGCTACATAAACCCAAATTCGGCTCCCCCCTGTGACTTAGCAAAAGAACCTGCCACACCGCCGGTATCCTGCTTTTACCGCCAATGCTCCGCACTGAGTGACTACTACCGCTGCATGTCCGCTGAGCCCCCTGTGCCGCTAATTCTATGGACCTGCTGAAGCGGAATTTTTGCCCAGTGGCCGCTTGGCTCCTACCAACACAAGTGCTGCTACCCTGCTGACTCACGGCCCACACAACCCACTTGCAGGCTGCTCCTCTGTCTGGACGCTTAAGTGAGTCCCATCTTCTCCTGACGATGATGAAAGCCCTTACTTCACCCGTGCTCCCAAGTGTCCGAGTCGGCTACATCATCATCGAATTTGTGTTTCATCGTCACTGCTGTCCTCATCACAGTGGTCTTGGTAAGCAGAGGCTGACCCATCTCAACAATGACCACCCATGCCACTCTCAACACTAGTATCTGTTGCCGCTTACTCACAAGAAAGCATGGGATTTTGGCCCCATTTCTTCTCTGCCAAGTAGACTGCTGACTGCCCTCCACAAATAGTTCATCCTCTATATATAGTGGCGCTGAGCCAGACCACATAGAAGATCTCTGCTGATGGAACCTGATGGGACAGAGGCGGTGTGATGACATGTGAGGGCCGTCTGACATCCTCACCGGCCATCCAACTAAGGGGTGTGTCTGATGTTCCCACCGACTCTTGGCTGGATGTCATCTTTTATCCTGGAGGAAGTGGATTACCAGGTCACCAATCAAGAACCCTTGGGTTGCTGGTCAGCACACGCCTCTAGATACAGCGTCAGTGGTGGCCTCACCGGTGACCCCTGCTGCGACACCCCTTGCTGTGTTGCACCTGGGCCTGCTCCAGGAATGTTTGTTGCCACTGCCACATGCAGTTGAAGAGCTGCCATCTTCGTGTCCTTGAACTAATTTGTTTTGTTCTAAAATGTACAGACACTGTTTGATAAAGATAACTGAATATGAAAATGACACACCCTGTAATTTTGACTCCAAATGAACCCAGTAACAAGCTTGGGGTAACCCTTGGATATAAATAGCTGCTCCACAAATTGCCAGGAAAAAATTTATATAATCTTTTAAGTGCGAATAAAAACACTGTGTATTTTACTGATAAAAAGCACAAACATTCTTAAATAAACCTTCGGATTATGAAATATGCTACAGGCAAAATGTACTATCTTATGGCATGATAAAAAGAATGTTTCTTTTATTGACACAATGGAAGAACAACGCTTAATTAACCCCATGGATGTAACTTGCACAAAAGAAATAATCTGCCAACAATACAGCATTGTAGACGTGTTAAAATGGCGTGTATTTTACGTACATAACAACAGAAAAAACTTGTAATTAAATAACCTTTGGTTATGATTAAGCTACAGGCAAAATGTCTTCTTTGCAGTGATAAAGTAACGATTCTTTTAGTGACCACAACAACAGAACAACGCTTATTAACCCCAGGATCTAGAATGTCGCAAAAGGAATGAGCCACCAAAAATTACCGAATTTGTAGCGTTTTAAATGGCTGTATTTACGGTAGAGAGCAACAGATACACTTGTAATTAACCTTCAGATATTAATTATGCTACAGGCAAAATGACATCCTTTAGGCGGTGAAAAAGAATGTTTCATTAAGTGACCAACAACAGCAGAACAACGCTTAATTAACCCCTGGATCTATATTGCGCAAAAGAATAGCAACCAAAAATACCAGCTTTGTAGCGTGTTAAAATGGCGTGTATTTTTACGGTACAGAACAAAAGAAAAACTTGAAATTAACCTTAGTTTATGAATTATTCTACAGGCAAAATGGTCTTTGGCGGTGAAAAGAACGTTTTCTTTTTAAAGCAGAACAACGCTTAATTAACCCCTGGATCTCAATTGTGCAAAAGAAATGACAAGTCCAAAAATAAAGTGTTATATGGATTGTAAAAACGCTGTTTCTTTAAATGAATACCACAGGAAACAGGCCTAGATAACTCTTGGATATTCAAAGTTCTGAAGAACTGAGCAGATAGCATTACAATGAATGATGCAGCTGCATGCAACGCACAGGACTTCAGTTCAATACCCCCACAAAATCAGAATTAGAACGTAAGAGAAGCCAGACTCAGTGACAAGCTGTGACACCCCCCAAAAATCGCTGTATAAAAGTGAGTACTTTAGTATGAAGTTATCACAAGCAGCCGCGGCAGCACCTTCCCTACCGTACATGCTTTATGAGCTCTCCCCCACTCCCAGCGTCGCGCCCGGACTATATAGTGCGGTGACATCAACAGAATCCCCCTCCGTTCACTGAATGGCTTCATTCTGTAAATTACAAGTAGGCTACTCCCTTCTTCTCCCAGACGTCAAGCCCCATGTAACACGCAAAGCTGCAGCCATTTTTATCAATTAAAAAACACACTTCTTTCCGCGAATATACCCCCAAACAACTACATCGATCATGATCGAAGTTTTCCTGAAATTCTAAACGAATTCCATTTCGATAGAAGCAATTCGTCCATCTCTAGTCCACGGGAGAAGCGATTCAGCACCACGGGTTTGAGAGAGAAACCATGGAGGCGTTCCGGGATCCGCAGAGTGGGAGCAAGCGAAGCTTGTAGGACAACCGGGTTAGTTGCCGAAGTACAACAAAAGGCCCAAAAACTTATGGGCACAAAAATTATAACTAGTTGCACCCTGAAACGAATATATTTGGCCGACAACCAAACATTGTCATCTGGCTTAAAAATGGGCGGGGGTCTACGGTACCTGTCGGTCTGGGCCTTGGTGCGAGCAGAGGCCCATAGAAGGACCTGTCATGTGGCTTGCCAGAGTGCCTTGATGTCACGCATTGGGCATCCATGGCAGGAAGCATGACACGAGGTGGCCAGGGGGAGAGGCGGGCGGGGATGTAGCCCAAACACAATAAAAAAAGGAGAGGCTCCAGCGGATTCAGAGTCTAGAGAATTATATGAAAATTCCGCCCAGGGGAGGAGGTCGGACCAATTATCTTGACGGGCAGATACAAAATGTCGTAGGTAGGTACCTAAAACTTGGTTCACCCTCTCTACCTGCCCGTTGGTTTGAGGGTGGTAAGCAGATGAGAAATCTAGCTGAATCCGCAACTGGCCAAACAGAGCCCGCCAGAATCTCGAGACAAACTGGACCCCCCTATGCGAGACGATATGCAACGGAAGACCGTGCAACCGAAAAATGTGGTGGAAAAAGTGCTGGGCCAGCTAAGGAGCAGAGGGTAACCCGGGCAGGGAAACAAAATGAGCCATTTTCAATAATCTATCGGTCACTACACAAATGACCGTGTTACCAGAGGAGGCCTGGAGGCAGGCCCGGACTGCAGATCTGGCAAGCCGGGCATTTGCCAGAGGGGCCGGGCTGTTTGCTCACACAGGGGCCATCTTGCTTATAATTTATTCACTGTACTTCCTGTGAAGCTCCGCCCCTCTCTCACACATGGCCTCTGGGCAGGGGGCTGCAGGGGGCTGTCAGTGGCTTCTGTGTGTCACTCAGGCAGAGCTCAGCTCCCTGTCCTGTGAGGCCCCGCCCCCTCTCTCACACACAGCCCTGTGCTTCCAGGAGGGCAGGGGACTAGACTGGGCTGTCAGTAGGAGAGACCCAGGCACCTGCAGGAAGAGGGGCCACTCACTTGGGACCAGAGGGAGCCCTACTGCATAGAGAGACCTCAGAAGCCAGCCTGATAGCAGGAAGCACAGTAGAGGACACCTGTCACACTGCAGCAGCTCAGTGTCTGCCAGCTTCAAGGAGGGTGAGTAGAGGAAGCTGGTCCAGTGTTACTGGTAAGGGCTGCCATTACTTCTGTGTTGTTGTCCCACCTCCCCCGGCATGTGTGTGTGTGTGTGTGTGTGTGTGTGTGTGTGTGTGTGTGCTCCCTTTCCTTCCTCTCCTCTTGATGCCCTCCCCCTTCATTATCTGTGCCTCCCATGTGTGTTTGCTCCTCTCCCCTCTTTAGGTGCCCCCTCCATTCATGTCAATGTGCTTCGCTCCCCCGGTAGGTGCCCCTTCCATGCCGGGCTATGTTCACCCCCCCCCACCACCACCACCTTCAGGTGTCCCCTTCATTAATGTCTCTGTGCTTCCCTCCATCCCTTCTGGTGTCCCCTCCATCTATGTCTCATGTGCACCCCTCCACCCTCCGTCCGGTGTTCTCCCCCACATAGCCTTTTCCCCTTCAAGCGTGCCCTTCTCCCCTCCCCCCATCATGTTGGTGATTTTTTGTTTATAAAATGAAGAGTGGCCGGCTGCACAGTGTTTGTGCAGCTGTGAGAGTGATCACTGTATGCATGGCGCTCAATAAGTGCTGTATACAGATCAAGTGTTTTCTGGGACTTCGGGTATGTGTGCTGGGTCTTGGGGTGTGTGCAGCAATACGTCGAGCGCTTTAGAAGTATGCGTTGTCCAGCGTGTACTTCTAAAGCGCTGACTGCCGGCCCCCATCGACTTTCACTCTCCCTGTCGCATAAACGCTGGGAAGCAGTGACATGTCAATTGTTTTTCCTGCCACGTATTGTACGTCGGGAAAATGTCAGGTATTCATGGCTCTCAATGAGAGTTATGAATTATCGTAACTGCAGGCGCATTTTGGGCATATTGCAGTGCAGCGTACTGTGTGTTGGGGATTACACCATAAAATCGTAGCGCTCAATGAATGAATGAGTGCTATGATTTTACCATATTATACTGCCAAGACTTGGCAGCGGTGTTGGTATAGAGCGGGGCCTTATATATATATATAAATATATATATATTATATTTTATATTATATAATATATATATATATATATAATATATAATATATTGTGGGAAAAGGTCAGAGGTACAATATGTCAGAGGCCCTCGGTGATATAAAAACCCCTTTTAATGTGTTGCCAGCAGCAATATGTGTGAGCAGTTTTTTCGTTGTAGTCCGGGTGGGTTTTTTATGGGCGGCCCAAGGTCTGGGTGGGACGGCCAACCCAATACTCCACCCCAGGTCTTACAGCCAGATAAAAGGCAGCTGGTGTAGATCATCAGGAGGTGTGCTTCTGGACCTGAAATCAGAAGCTGTGTGCTGCCGAACGGTGAGGCTGTGTAGGCCTGAGGTCCTTAACTACAAGTCGGTGAGACTCTGCATTTATGTTTATCGATCTCTTTGCCTGACAAAAGGAGCTTTTATTTTGCCACTGGTGCATTACATGCTGAAGAGAAAGCTGTTTTGTTGCGCACACTTATGAACTTTAAATAAATGTTTATTTATTGATTGACTACTTGCTCTCGTGCCTGCCTTTTGTGCTGACCCCCTACAAATTGGTTCTCGGATGCGGGCAACCATCCCTGAGAGCAACAACTGATGCCCCTGGGTCAAGGCAGCTGCAGAGTTAAAAAGTCAGACGGACAGCATGGAGGAGCTCTTTAAAGCACCTGGCCCAGGCTCAGCACCCAGCGGGCAAGCCCACATGGAGACTGTGCGAGCTCAACAAGAGACCAAATAAACCCCTGGTTTTCAGCAGGTAGCGGTGCTGGCTGAGTCCGTCCGATCCAGAGAAGTGGTGGCAAGCCCAAGACCGGAAGAGACCCGCAACGCGAGGAGGTCCGTAAGGGGGCGCTCCAGAAAATGACCCCACAGGACGATGCCCGAGGCCTTCCGATGGTGTTCGAGAGGGTAGCGGACCGGGAGAAAAACTACCCCCAGAGCAGGGGGCCCGAGGTCCTAGCCCCTTTCTCACGGCGAACCTCAGAAGGCCTATTACGATCTGACCCTGCAAGATGCCAAGGAGTACAGTAAGTTAAAGGCTGAAATTCTGGCACGACTGGGAGTGACGTTGGCAGTCCGGGCACAACGGGTACATCGCTGGGGGTACAGTAAGGAGAAGCCGCCCCGGCCCCCAGATGTTTGACCTTTTCCCACCTGGTCCAAAAGTGGTTACAACCTGAAAACCTGTACCCTGCACAAATATCGAGCGAGTTGTGATGGACCGCTTTATACATGCACCCCCCTAAGTCGTACAATGCGGGTGGCACAGGGGGACCCCCAGAATCTGGATGACGTTGTGGGACTGGAGGAGAGATAAGTGACTGCGGAACACTCTCTGAATGACCCAGGGGGACTGAGGGCCCCTTACTGGGGTGGCAGGAGTGGGGCTGACAGCTCGAAGAAGGGGTCCCGATCCACTATGGAGGGACATCCTCCGGCCAAGAGGGGGTTTCCTGAACCCGCCCAAGGGGTCGGCCGTGAGCCCAAATTTGTTGGAAATGTCAGGCCCCGGTACATTGCAGCCCAGTGTCCAGAGGTCACTGAGCCAATGGAGTGCGGTATGGGTTGGCGCTGTTCATGGTTTGCGCTCCTGGTTTCCCAGCGCTATACCCAGCCCTGGGGAAGGTCCACAGGTGTGCCAAGTGAGGAAAATGGCACTAAAGTGTCGGGACTCCTGGCCCTCAGGGAGTTTTGGTGACCCTGGTAGGGCCACACTCCCCCTTGTGTTACTCCCTGGGAAGCGGCTTGGGCGAATGTGTACCCAAACGGAGACAGAAGTATTACCCCATGGCCCAGGTGACATCGGCACAGACTGGCTACTGTGTCCCACAGTGTGGGTGTGGTGGACAATCTAATGCACGCTGTCATTGTTGGGCGCGATTTTCCCTTATTCTGGGATCTATAGGCGAAAGCTACATCACCTTCCACCTAGAGTGCCAAGAGGGGGCAGAGGTTATGGGTACAGAAGACCCCATGAGTTTCCCTTTACATGTTGGTGGGGGATTGAAGAGGAGGGCCCCCTCCCCAAACCAATGTCCCTGATCTAGAAGTATCCCCGGGGGAACTTTGGGACTGCCCAGCTCAGGGATCTAACCCTAAATGGGCACTAGAGAGTGTAACCGTGTTAAATGGGGTTCCCCAGGAGCCAGGGCAGGATGAGCGGTACCCCCATTTTGCAATGAATGGTGAGCTCTTGTACCGGGTGACCAAGGTGAGGGATGAAGTCATCGAGCAGCTATTGGTACCCGTACCCCAATAGGCGCATGTTGTTAGACCTTTCTCACTCTCATGTGTTGGGTGGGCCCCCTGGGGACAGAGAAGAACCAGGAACGGGTCTTAAAAGAGATTCTACTGGCCAGGTGTTTCAGGCGATCGGATTTTTGTCAGTCCTTCCCGTGTCCCGTTCTCTCCGGTTGCACTTTCCTAGTCCCTTGCCATTACCCTAATGAGTCCGTTTGAACGATTCGATGAAACCTGGGGCCCCTGGTGAAGTCGCAGGGGCATCATACATTCTGGTGGTCGTCGACTATGCGACCCGATAAACCCAGAAGCAGTACCCCCTTAAAAACAAACCTCGTCCAAATCCATTGCCCGAGAGCTATTCTTCATATTTTTTAGAGTGGGTCTGCCCAAGGAGATCCTGAAGGACCAAGGGCACCATTTATGTCTTGGGTGATGAAGGATTGTGCAAAATCCTGAAGGTTAACCATGGGCACCTCCGTATATTCACCCCAAACGACGGATTGGGGGAGAGGTTTAACAAAACCTTAATAAGCTATGTTTAGGAAGGTAGTTTGAAAGGGGACGGTCGGGATTGGGGACTTTTCTTGTTTACCATACGTTTGTTTGCAATCAGGATGTTCCCAAGCCTCCACCACCTTCTCCCCCTTTGAAAATACTGTATGGTCGGCACCCCAGGGGCTGGCTTGATATCGCAAAGGGGACGTGGGAGAGTGAAACCACGCCCTATACAAAGGTGATAGAGCATTTTGGCCATATGAAAGGGGCAGGATGTCCAATGTGATGCCCATAGTAAAAAGAGCATCTTTTGCAGGCCAGGGAAACGCAATCCCGGGTGTACAATCGGTCAGCCAGACTTAGGGAGTTCAAACCAGGGGACCGCATCATTGTCCTGGTGCCAACGGTGGAAAGCAAATTTCTGGCAAGGTGGCAGGGGCCGTATTTAGGTGGTGGAAAAAGTAGGTAATGTTAATTACCGGGTACACCAACCCGGTAAGAGGAAGGCCCTGCAGATATTCCATGTTCATCTGCTAAAACCTTGGAAAGGGTAGGGGGACCTCCCGCGACCCCTGTTTGGTGATCCAGCCCGGGGGCTAAGGTTGAAATGGTTAAAATTGCTGAGCCCTGTCCCCATCACAGAACTGCAATGTAAGGAAATGCTGCAACGGAATAAGGAATCTGTTTTCTGAGTTACCAGCTTGTAAAAGGTATTGAGCATGAGTCCTTAATGAACCACAGGTTCGGGCAAATGGAACGCCCAACAGGATCCCTGAAGCCCAAGGGAAATAGTGACCCAGGAGGTCAAAAGGATGGTACACTTGGGGGTAATAGAGGAGTCCAAGAGTGGGTGGTCGAGCCCGATAGTGTTGGTACCAAAACCAAACGGAGAATGGAGATTTTGTAATGATACCGGAAGCTCAACGAAGTCTCCAAGTTCGATAGCTACCCCATGCCGAGGGTAGATGAACTAGTTGAGAGATTAGGACCGGTCAGGTACATCACCACTTGGACCCTCACAAAGGGGTACTGGCAAATCCCTTGTCCGGGAAGCCAGGGAAATACGGCCTTCTCCACACACCCGAAGGTCCCTACCAGTATGTCCGCATGCCCTTTGGGGTTTCAGGGAGACCGGCCACTTTCCAAAGGGCATGGACCGTATTTTACGTCCCCCCCGGAAGTATTGCAGCGGCCTACCTAGATGACATAGTATCTATAGCTGAGACTGGGAGAGTCATCTGCACAAGGTCCAAGCAGTCCTAGATGCATTAATGGAGGGGGGTTTACGGTAAACCCCAGCAAGTGCGCCATGGGAATGGGGGAAGCCAGGTACCTGGGGTATATAGTAGGATAGGGGCGAGAAACAAGCCAAAATAAACAAGGTAGAGGCCATCCCCGAACTGGCCACGTCCCTTTACTAAAAACAGGTGGAGGGCATTCCTTGGGATCGTTGGCTATTATAAGAGATTCGTCCCTAACTTTGCAGAAAATTGCAGTGTCCCTGACTGACATTACTAAAGGCGCAAAATCAGCCATGAAGTGGTCCCCGGAAGCTGAACGGGCTTTTCAAGAGCTAAAGTTTGCCCTTTGTAAGCAGCCTGTGCTAGTAGCCCTGGACTTTGCTAGAGAATTCATGTCCAGACCGATGCATCAGATGTGGGGCTGGGGGCTGTAATGTCCCAAGAGATTAATGGTGAGAACACCCCGTAGTTTACCTCAGCCGAAAATTGTCCCCCTGTGAGAAGGAATTATTCCATAATTTGAAAAGGAATGTTAGCGATCAAGTGGGCCTTAGACTCCCTACGATACTACTTGTTAGGGAGGAAGTTCAAAAATTTGGGATCAGATCATGCTCCCTTGAAGGGGATGCAAAAGAGAATGGGGAACAATGACCGGGTAACTCGGTGGTTCTTAGCCTTGCAGGATTTCAGGTTCTCGGTGGAACCCAGGCCAGGAAGAATGCAGGGACATGGAGATGCCCCGTCGAGGGTACATTGTATGAGGACAGAAGGTGCCCAAACCCTCGGCTGTGGACAGAGGGGGGGTATGGGAGGAAGGTCAGAGGTACCGTCATAGACGGGAGGTATTTATCACCGAGGTGGCTGGCCTCGGTGATATAAAAAACCCTGATATAAAAAACTCGGTGATATAAAAAAATATGCTGCTGAGCAGTTTTTTCGTTGTAGTCCGGGTCGGGTTTTTTATGGAGCGGCCCAAGAGTCTGGGTGGGACAGCCGCTCCAATACTCCAGCCCAGGTCTTACCAGCCAGATAAAAGGCAGCTGGTGTAGGTCATCAGGAGGTGAGCTTCTGGACCTGAAATCAGAAGCTGTGTGCTGCCGAACGGTGAGGCTGTGTAGGCCTGAGGTCCTTAACTACAAGTCGGTGAGACTCTGCATTTATGTTTATCGATCTCTTTGCCTGACAAAAGGACTTATTATTTTGCCACTGGTGCATTTACAGGGTGAAGAGAAGCTGTTTTGTTGGCGACACTTATGAACTTTAAATAAATGTTTATTTATATGATTGACTACTTGCTCTCGTGCCTGCCTTTGTGCTAAACCCCTAAAAATTTGGTGTTCGGATGGGGCAACCATCCCTGAGAGCACAACTGCATGTCCTGGTCAAGGCAGCTGCAGAGTAAAAAAAGTCAGACGGACAGCATGGAGGAGCTCTTTTAAGCCCCTGGCCCAGGCTCAGCAGCACAGCAAGCCCACATGGAACGGGTGCGAGCTCAACAAGAGACCAATAAAACTCCGGGTTTCAGCAGATAGCGGTGCTGGCTGAGTCCGTCCGATCCAGAGAAGTGGTGGCAACCCCAATGACCGGAAGAGCTGCAACGCGAGGATGGTCCATAAGGAGGCCCCCTCCAGAAAATGACCCCAACAGGACGATGTCGAGGCCTTCCTGATGGTGTTCGAGAGGGAAAGCGGACCGGGAAAAAACTACCCCCAGAGCAGTGGGCCGAGGTCCTAGCCCTTTCCTCACAGGCGAACCTCAGAAGGCTTTACGATCTGCCCCTGCAAGATGCCAAGGAGTACAGTAAGTTAAAGGCTAAAAATTCTGGCACGACGGGGAGTGACTTTGGGCAGTCCCGGGCACAACGGGTACATCGCTGGGTACAGAAAGGAAGAAGCCGCCACGCTCCCAGATGTTTGACCTGTTCCACCTGGTCCAAAAGGGGTTACAACCTGAAAACTGTACCCCTGCACAAATAGTCGAGCGAGTTTGATGGACCCGCTTTTTTACATGCACTCCCTAAGTCCGTACAATGCCTGGGTGGCACAGGGGACCCCCAGAATCTGGATGACCTTGTGGGACTGGTGGGAGAGATTGTGACTGCGGAACACTCTCTGAATGACTCAGGGGGACTGAGGGCACATTACTGGGGTGGCAGGGGGTGGGGCTGACAGCTCGAAGAAGGGGTCCCGATCCACTATGGAGGGACATCCTCCGGCCAAGATGGGGTTGAACCCAGCCCCAAGGGGTCGGGCCGTGAGCCCATTTGTTGGGAAATGTCAGGCCCCCGGTCACATTGCAGCCCAGTGTCCAGAGGTCACTGAGCCAATGGAGTGCGGTATGGGTTGGCGCTGTTCATGGTTTGCGCATCCTGGATGCAGCGCTATACCCAGCCCTGGGGAAGGTCCACAGGTGTGCCAAGTGATGGTAAATGGCACTAAAGTGTCGGGACTCCTGGACTCAGGGAGTTTGGTGACCCTGGTAAGGGCCACACTCCCCCATGTGTTACTCCCTGGGAAGCAGTTGGGCGTAATGTGTATCCACGGAGACACGAGGTATTACACGAAGTATTACCCCATATAAGGATTTCAGGAGCTGATGCACTACTACTAACAGGGATAACTCAAAATCAGTAGGACATTTGTAATGTACATATATTGCAAAGCTGCTTGTTTTTTAAAGATCTTTTAATTAAAACCCAATCATTGTAGCGAGACAACCCCTTTAATAGGAGAAGATTTTTTGAGAATTATTTCATGGGGGAAAAATAGCATAGTCTGCAGGGTGATGATACTCTGTAGACAAACAATGTAGAAGTAGTATTTGACTACTATGTGGAATGGTCTCTACATGCTGCTATTATTGATTAAGTTGGTGCATAGTGGTAGCCTACATTTGTCTTGGCTAAAAGAGCAAGTGTGCCCCCAGTCCTTGACCATGTGATTAGATGTTTAATTAATAATCTATTTTATGCTGGTTTCTTATGTAATATTAGTGAGTTTTACATATTTAAAAGGTGTGATAAAGTAAAGCAGAATCCATCACGACACATAGTTCTGCAATGGGGGTGTTTTTTCATGAGAGCTGGTGAGGTTTGTGTGCCAGGGCTGCTTTTTGGTCCCAGTCCGGCCCTGCCGGGAGGTCTGTAACGAAATCCATGGCTATGTGGGACCAAGGTCTTTCTGGCACCGGGAGAGGCTGAAGCAGACCCGCGGGTGTGAGACGAGGGACTTTGTTACAGGCACAGGAGGTACAGGCCAGGACAAAGTCTCTAACGTCTTGAGCGAGAGTGGGCCACCAACAGTATCAAGAGATCAGTTTTAACGACTTGTGGACCCCAGGATGGCCTGCCGTTCGAGATAAATGTCCCCACTTAAGGATTCGAGGCCGCATGGCAGGGCGGACATAGGTCTCCCAGGTGGTAGATGTTGAAGATCCACGGGAGCCGCCGTGAGGAGACATTCAGGAGGAATTATGTGCTGCAGAGGTGGCTCTAGGCCCACAGTGTCAGAGGACCTAGAGAGGGCGTCCGCCCTGACGTTCTTTTCGGCAGGCCGAAAGTGAAGGAGGAAATTAAAGCGGGCGAAGAAGATCGACCACCCGGGGTTTGTCGAGGATTCAATCGCTGAGCACCCGGGATAAAGGAGGTTTTTTTGATTGGTGAAGATCTCGATGGGATGGCGAGCCCCCTCCAGCAAGTGTCGCCATTCTTCTAGGGCTAACTTTATGGCCAGTAGTTCACGATCACCGATCATATAATTTTGGCAGGAGTGAAGGTCTTGGAAAAGAAGCCGCAAGTACACAATCTCCGAGAGGAGGACTTTTGAAGGAGGACAGCGCCAGCACCTACAGAGGAGGCGTCCACTTCTAGGACAAATGGACGCTGCGGGTCCGGGCAAGAAAAGAGAGGGGCTGAAGCGAATTTCTGCTTTTAAGACGATCAAAGGCTTCTTGGGCTTCGGGAGGCCAGGATTTGGGGTTAGCATTCTTCTTTGTAAGGGCCACCAGTGGGGCCACCAGCGTGGAGGATTGCGGGACGAACTGCCTGTAATAGTTTGCGAACCCCAAAAAGCACTGGATGGACCGGAGGCCCACCGGTTGGGGCCACTGCAAGACCGCTGAGAGCTTAGAGGGATCCATCTGGAGACCTTGATCCGAAACTATGTACCCTAGGAAGGGCAACAAAGTGCGTTCAAACAGGCATTTCTCCAGTTTGGCATATAGCTGGTGGGTACGGAGACGTTTAAGCACCTGGCGGACGTGGTGGCGGTGAGTCTGTAGATATGGAAAGAAGATTAAAATGTCGTCCAGATTGACAATGACCAACGAATAGAGACGGTCGCCCGGAAGATCTCATTGATGAATTCTGGAATACTGCCGGGGCGTTGCAGAGGCCAAACAGCATGATGAGTATTCGAAGTGGCCATCTCGAGTTATTAAAGGCCGTCTTTCCCTTCGTCGCCTTCCCGGATAACGAATCAAGTTGTATGCTCCGCGTAGATCCAACTTGGAAAAAAAAATTGCGCCACCAGGTGATAAAACGTTTCGAGATAAC